>PVKN010006467.1:0-28465 GCA_004027915.1 Capromys pilorides
CCTTTCCCCACCCGAGTTTCTCTTTTCTTTTGAACAGTTTCTTCCCATTTTACAATATGAATTGTACATTGTGGATCTCGTTCTTTCAGCTTCTCACACTGGGGAGACAATGTGATGCTCACATGTGTGCATCTGGATAATTTCACTTTTAAGTATTGTCTTGAATTATATTCATTTACCTATAAAAGTCTCCCTCCAGTTTATCTTTCTTTATAGCTGAGTAGTAGTCCACTGTATAAAAAGATGACATTTTTTTTTTAATCCATTCCTTGGTTGATGGGCATTTGGGTTGTTTCTAAGATTTGGATGTTACAAATTGTGCTTTTATAAATGTGGGTGCACATATATCACTATGGTATGATGTTCTTAATTCTTCTGGGAAGATACCCAGCAGGGGAATAGCTGGGTGAAATGGAACCTCCAATCCTACTTTTTTGAGGAATCACCATGCTGATTTCCACAGTGGGTGCACCCGTCTACACTCCCACTAACAGTGGAGAAGGATTTCTTTTTCCCCACAGCCCCTTCAGTACTTATTATTGGTTGACACGATGATGGCCATTCTTTCTGGGGTGAGATGGAATCTCAGCATTGTTTTAATTTGTATCTCTCGAATGATCAGTGATATAGCATACTTTTTCATATATTTATTTGTTGTTTGTATTTCTTCATCTGAGAATTGTTTTCACCTCATGAGTTTTACCTTTTCACCTGTTTTTGGATTGGGTCTTTAAATTCAGGAGGGCTGATTATTTTGAATTCTTTATATGTTCTCTATAGTAATCCTTTGTCTAAGGCGCATCTGGCAAACATTTTTCCCCTCATTGTAGGTTGTCTCTTCACTCTGTTGGTGGTTTCTATTGATAGAAAAACTCTTTAATAAAATGAGATCCCAGTTGCTGATTCTTTGTGATAGTTCCTGTGCAATTGTGGTTTCATTCATAAAACTTTTGCCTATACCAATATTTTCAAGAGTTTCACCTATCTTCCAGCAGATTTAATGTTTCTGTCTTAATGTTTAGATCTTTGATCCATTTTGAATTTAGATTAGTATGTAATGAAAGATATGGATAAAATTTTAATTTCAGTATGCACAGAGCCAGTTTTCCCAGCACTGTTTATTAGAGACCATCTTTCTTGAAATGAATGTGTTTGTGACCTTTGTAGACAAGGCGCCTGAGTACATTTCAAGTTGCTTTTGCATTTTCTAGTCTGTTCCATTTATCTTTGGGTGTTTTGTTTTTCCAGTACCACAGTGATTTTATCACAGTAGCTTTATACTACAGTTTCAAGTCAAGGATTATAATGCCTCCTGCCTTATCTTTGTTGCCTGAAGTTGCTTTTTTTCTATTCTAGGCCTCTTCTGGTTCCAAATGAATTTTAGGATTGCTTTATCTAACTCTGTGGGATATGCTACTGAAATTTTGATCAGAACTGCATGAAATCTGTATAACAGTTTTGGAAGTATGGCCATTTTCACTCTATCGGTTCTTTCTATCCCAATGGGCTCTCTCTCCATTTTCTGCATCTTCTTCAATCTCCTGGTGCAGAGTACTATAGTTTTCAATGGAGAAGTCTTTTACATCCTTCATCAAGAGATTCTTAGGTATTTCATGATTTTGGATGCTCTAATAAAAGGTGTTGTTTCCCTAATTTCTCTCTCAGTGAGTCTGATGTTCATGTAGAGGAATGCTACTGATTTTTGAGTGTTGACTTTGTATCCAGCTACACTAACGAGTTTTCTTATTAAGTCTAGCAGTTACTTCATGGAGTTTCTGGCTTCTTTGTGTAGAGTATCATGTCATCTGCAAATAATAATAGTCTAACTTTTCCCCTTCCTATCATTATTCCTTATATTTTTTTCTTTTGTTTAATTGCTTTGGCTAAAGTTTCCAGAATTATGTTGAAAAAATGTAAAGACAGTTGACACCCTTGTCCTTTCCAGATTTGAGAGTAAAAGCCTATACTTTTTGTCCATTTAATATGATGGTGGCTACTTGTTTGTCATAGATGGCTTTTATCAGATTAATATAAAGATTGTCTATTCCAATTTCCTACAGGTTTTTTTTTTTTATCATGAATGAGTACTAGACTTTGTCAAAAGCTTTTTATGCATGTATTGAGATGATCATACAGTTTTTGTTCTTGGGTCTGTTACTACTGTGTATTACATTTATTTACTTTTTTCAAATAATCCTTATATCCCTGGCATAAATTCTTCTTGGTCATGGTGTACAACTGTCTTGATGATTTGCTACATTGTTTGCCAGTATCTTATTCAGAATTTTTACATCTGTGTTCTTTAGGGAGATTGGCTTGTAGTTCTTTCTAAGTTGGGCCCTCCTCTAATTTTGGTATCAGGATTCTTCTTTTTTTTTTTTAATATTGTATTTTTTTGGGGCAGGAGAGATGGCTCAGTGGTCTAAAGCACCTGCTTTGGCAAGCTTAGGCAACTGCAGAGACGGCGGTTTGATCCTCAACACCACATGCTATGCCAGCCCCGCCCCCAGGGCAGGCTGAGCCAGCCATAATATTAAATATATGTGTGTGTGTGTGTGTGTGTGTGTGTGTGTGTGTGTGTGTATTTTAAACTTTATTTATTTATTTACGTTATGGCCAGCTCAGCCTGCCCTGGGAGTGGGGCTGGTGTAGCATGTGGTGCAGGGGATCGAATTGCCATCTCTGTGATTGCCTAAGCTTGCCTAAGCAGACACTTTAGATGGCTGAGCTATCTCACCGGCTCAGTATCCTTCTTTATAGTTTTGCCTGCTCTGATAAATGAATTTGGTAGTATTTTTCCCTTTCAATTTCATTGAAGATTTTTAGAAGTAGTGGTGTTAGGTCTTCTATAAATTTCTTATAGAATTCAGCAGAGAATCAGTCAGGGCCCGGGCTTTTCTTTGTTGGTAGGTTTTTAATAACATCTTAAATTTCATTGTTTGATATTGGTTTATTCAGGATTTTTATATCTTTTTGATTCAGCTGTGGTACGTCATCTATCTATTTATATCTAGAAATTCTGCATTTTAAGCAGATTATAGTTTACATCAACTAAACATAATACACTACACAGTAATTGTATTTTGATTATGTGCATTAGAATAAAAAGGAAGAAATTATATGTGAAATGATGTTTTCCGAGAAACCTTATAGAATCTAACGCACAACTTGCCTTAAACAGATTACCATGATTCTTATAATTTGCAGTGAGATTAATTAGATTATTTACTGTATGAACTAAGATTAGTCAGAAGTGGTTAGCACTTGGAAAAAAAGTGTTTAGCACTTGACATGAAGAAATATTCATTTCTGCCTGGAAGCAAGACGCACATCTGTCCACCTGAAGTTGCTGGACCTAAATGTATCTCATCTGCCACATCTATCAGGGATCAGAACTGCCCTTTTGTATTTGCTGGGTAGAGCTTTCTGACACACAGATCTGATGTCTGTACCTCATGTAAGCGTCTGAAGAGGTCTTGAAGATTTAGTGGAAACCCAACAGACTTACCTGCTTTTCAGTAACTAGGTTTGCTCTTACAGCCATTCTACTGAGCCTCACTCATTGCATTAGCTCGATGCCTACAAAGACCTCTGATTAGATAACTGATCTTATCTGAAGGTTAAGCTACATTCTCTCTAAGATACAAAGGATAGAAATATCAAGATTTAGGTTTGGTCCATATTATTGTTGCCATTTACAAGCATGGTCTACCACTTCTCAGCCTTCTACCCAGTGATGCTGTTTATACTTACGACATGCATCTATCTCTACTCTCTTTGTCTGACATGTGCAGTGTTAGAATACAAGATGTCTCTTGAATTCCACCAGGCAGGATAAAATGTGTGAGTCATGAAATTCTCTGTGAAATGCTACTTGGTACAATCCTTTGTTATATTTAAAGAACTTAAAGCTTCTGGTTTTAAATAGAATATAAAAGGAAATATGAATTACATAAAATTTTAGAGCCATTAAAATGACATATCTTCAGGTAAACATTTATAGCATAAAATGTGAGAACTTTTAAAAATGCATGTAGCACAGGGTCTACAGGGTCTCACTATGAAGATCGGACTTGTAGTGATTCCCCTGTTTTCAGCCTCTCAGGCACTGGGATTACAGGTGCGCCCAGTCTCAATCACCATCTCAGCACACCCAGGGGAGGGGCCAGCTGGGCATGCCCAGGGTCGAACCCTGGCCACTGTGCAAACTCTTAGGTGAGCCATAAAATCTGAAGAATTATTGCTATGAAATTGTTCTTTTTATTCATAGGAACAACTTCTAAGATATTTGTTTTTATTATATGAAATTAGTTTTACACTAAATAACAAGTGGTAATATTTGTAATGAGTGCTGTCAGGGGTCCAACTGAAGAATAATTAGGAAAAACAAAGGTAAAAATATTAAAATTCTGGTTAATACTTGATAGAATTTAAACTTGATAAATCAGTTATCAAGAGAACTTGGTATCTGTCATTTAACTGTATGTCCAAAAACTGTATCAAACTTAATATTGAATCTTTGTTTTAAAAATGTCAGGAAACACTCAGGAAAGATCCTTTCCAGCACTGTTAGGAGGCAGATTTTAGATGGGACAAAAATCATCCTCTGACCAGTCAGGGTTCCATTCATCATCTTATCAACCACTTCCTCAGGCTCCAGGGTATTAGTTACTCACTACAATACTAACATCTTCATTTTCAGCTTTCATCTTCTTTGCAGTATCTTCTCTGTTACTGCAGCCCATCAGGAAGGCACGAGTCCTAGCACCAGGGTCCTGCACTGGGCGGCTGTTTCCTGGACACTATACTTAGTGGTATCCCAGAGACCCAGTCTGCTTTCACGCTTGGCAAATTCATAGGCAGGGGTTGTTTCGATGAGCTCCAGTGACAAGGACGACTTCCCTGGCCAGGGAGTTTTGCTTCTTGGGAAAGAAATGCTTAATGGGAGATGCTAAGCAGAAGATGAGGGCACGGGCAGGAGCAGGACCGTGCTCAGAAGAAACCTCATGCCGCGGAGGCCAGCGCGACCATGTTCCTGTCTGGCCCGCGGCACACTGTGCGGAGCTGCGCGCTGCGTTAAATCCCTGAGCGAGCGAGCGAGCACAGAGTGCTGACGAGCGATTACCGAAACATGGTCTCACTCAGCTGTGCAGCTTTGCACTCGTGATTCTCCTGTCCCAGCCTCCCAGAGCAGCTCGAGCGACAAGTGTGTGGCACTGTATCTGGCTCCCAAACGTTGAATATGTCTCCCACCTAAATTATGCAAATATCTCTCACCTCTTCACAAAAGAAGATACTCTGACAAATATAACCCTATGAAACATACATGCACGTGTGCATGCACACATGCATATCTCCTCATAGGTACGTAAGTCCTGCCTACAATGTAAATATGTAACATTATTACGTGTTTAATTGTTCATTATGTTTGACTTACTTTGGGTTGTAAGGACATAATTGATGAAAATGTGAAATAGTGAACAAATTAGACATTTTGTGATCTTATTTTTGGTTTCCATAGTTTTTTTGTTGTTGTTTTTTCATTTTAGGGAAGGGTCTACAGGTTATTCAGGGTCTCACCACTAGACTGGACTCACAGTGATCAGCCTCCTAAGAGCTGGGATTATAGGCCTGCGCCACCATGCCTAGTCTCAGTCTCAGCATTCCCCAGGGGCGGGGCTGGCATAGCAGGCCCCGGGGAACAAACTCCCAGCACCTTGCAGGTGCTTTGATCCACTGAGCTATTTGGCCGGCCCTAGTTTCAAAATTTATGTAATTATTAGTTATTTAGATGCCTGCTTCCCACCAGTACGTGCTGCTGGCAGTTTGCTCTTATCCTGTGCGTGTCAGTTCGGAATGTGACAGTGGGCCTCACCTTCCTCCCCGCCTCCCCCCAAATCCAGCATCTCCAGGTCTCCACTGACACCTCGCCTCTCAAAATCTTAGCTTCACCTCCATTTTGGCAATCCACTCTGCTACTAGAGCCTATGTTCCATAATTTGGAATAGATAATCTTTGAAACACTAAACCCAGCAATCTTATATTCTGATAAAAGGAATAAAATCATCAAAATTTTATGAATTAAAAAAGTGTGACAGTCAGACAATAAAAACTATCTACTTTGGTTGATGCTCAGGGCTCACGTAGGTGCTAGAAGAGTTGTTGGGGGCAGGGGGACAACGGCAAGCTTCTGAGGAGGGGAGCTGCATACAGGTCAGGGTTCTACAGAAAGCGGCCAACTGACCTCCACTTACAACACACAGAGGAGCTCGGCCACGGAGCAAGGAGGCCCGAGAGGAGTCCAGGTGCGGAGTGGTAGGCATGAAGGTGACTGAGGTATGACAGTAGGAAGGAAGAGATTCGGGCAAGGCACAGAAGTTAGTGGCACGGCAGAGGAGGAAAGGAGACAGTAAAGTCAGCTGAGACTCTAGGCCTAGGAGAAGCCAGGAGTAAAAATCAGGAAGCAGACAGGTGGAGTCCCACGGAGAACCCAATTCTACCTAGAACCAAAGGAGCCTCTGTGGAGAGGTGCTTATTCATTTTGAAACTTGTGGGGAAACTAGGGTCAGGTACAAAGCTGCGGTTCTTCAGTAATTAGAGTTGACATGCTAGGAACGAATGGATTTGCTAACAGATAAAGACCAGAGAGGAAGCCATCGCAGAACCGAATTTATATTTAGGGCTCCTGAGGAGAAACGAGGAACTGATAAATGGAACATTCAGAGACATATCAAGTGTAGCATGGAGTCTGGAGAATTAACAGTAATCAGAATTGAATACTGTTTTGAGAACCTGACACCATCCTTACCATCCTCCTCCCCCTCTTCCTCCCCATCTTCCTCCCCCTCCACGCCCCCTCCTCCCAGTGCCCAGGGTGCTAATACTAATGATATGCAGGGAAAGCTGATTCGTGGTTTTATGGTGAGTAAATGTAAACACCAAATCTATTTCTTCATTCAACAAAAATGTTCTGAGTGCTACTGTTTGCCAAATACCAAGCTGGGCACAAGACGTGAAAGCAAAGAACTAGAAATGACTCATGATAAGGAAGCGGAGGGAAAAGCAGAATCCTTCATGTTGCAGAATCTGGTACTTGAAAAAGCTAAAAGGGGAAGCTGGTTAAGAACCAAGTCAGGGTTTGACTTCAAGTGAGAACTGACTGGAAAGAAGTTTTCTGTGTCTGTAGCAGTAACCTGTGGCTTGGTACTGTAAAAGCCACCAATCTTGCCGCTGGTACCTGTGTTCAGATGAGGGATACAAGAAACACACCTTGCCCTTCATCAGTTTTGATGGTGTAATTAAATCAAAATGTGGGGCAGACACGAGACCAGGAAGGAACAAACAGGGTGCAGGAAGCGTGAGAGCATTTCAGGGTACACTGGGATTCTGAGGGCTGGGCCAGGAACACGCCGGGGCAAGAAAGTTACAGGACTTGCAGGTCTGGATTCTAGAAATTATTTATTATTGCCAGAACTTTCAAAGTAAAAGTTGCATTTTGAACTTTCAGAAGCCAGCTATCTCTGAACAATGGTGGAAGCAATTCAAGCCTGAAGACATCCTCAGTTGCAGTGGAATTTATATTTACCTGGCCTGGTTTCTCTCTCTCTCTCTCTCTCTCTCTCTCTCTCTCTCTCTCTCTCTTTTCCTAGAAAAAATGCTAACCTTTATGCCTGGGCTCTCATTGGGAAACATAATTTACTCAGCTAAAAAAATCTGTATATTTTAGGACTTGTAACCACATTACACTTAAAAGTCTTTGCTATGAATTTAAAAACTGGCCTTTCAGAGGGTGTCGTGTGCCCCAGGCAAGCGGCTGGATGGATAGCGACAGCCGCAGCACGTGGCCTCTTTAATCTATAATGATGCACAGATAAAAAACAAGTCGGTCTCAGAAGACAGAAGAACTCCAAAACCACACTGGAAACAGAACAGAAAGTAAGGCTTTGAAATTTACTTTGCTGGTTCTCAGAGACGCCCTAGCACGCCCACCATGCCCGGGCTGCATCTTTTCATGAGCGCTTTCTCCTCTCTAGCTGTTGGGTCCCGGCTCTTCCAGCTTGGAGGAGGCTAACTGCAGGCAGATATTCGACAGCACACGTTCTCATTTGGTGTCCCCAGCCCACGAGGCGCACTGCACATGCTAAGGACTGCTCTAAAAACATTTTAAAAACTCAAATCCTTCCCCCACCCCTCCCCATTCTCCCCCAGCGTTTGGGATTTCACTTCTTGCACACCACCGCTTGGCAGGGCGAGCAGCTTGAACATCCGTGGCCTAGGCGGCTCACAGGGACTGTGTTTAAAAGGGTACCTGACCTGATGGCTGGGGAGGAAAGAAGGAAAACCGAGGAGCTGTGGGAATGATCCTGTCCTTTGATGATCACTTACAGTCACTGGTTTACACTTTAAAAATACAAGAAAGAATTTTTTTTCCTTAGATAAAAAATTTTTTTTTTCTGAGAATTTTTCTCAATGAATATAAAGTTAGGCCCATCCCTTTAATTTCCCATATATGACTAAAGTGTAAGCACTGGGGTGTAAATGTGATATTTTGTTATCACATTTAATTGGAAGTAGTACTTAATATTTTAATTTTAATCAAGTAATTACTATTTTTCTGTAGAATATAACCCATGATTAAAATTTGCAAAGGGTCGCTTTCAACTTGCCCTATTATGGTACCCCGACCCCGGAGATCTTTAATTTAATGTCTATTTCAGTAGTAAACAAATATGGATTAAGTTCTGCTGACTTTATTTTGGGAAGGTTGAGTTTAACTTTCTTTTTTGGGGAAAGAAGCTGTTTATGCTGATAGAATGAAAGGAACTCTTGTGTCATGAAAATATAGCCTCAACTTGACTTTTAAAAGCTTGGATAAACATCCTAAGGAGAAAGGAAAGAAAATTCCAACTTTACAGCTTTTAGAGCATTGTAGACCAACAAGGAAAAGGGACTATAGTAGAAAATGCACTTTTTCTGGGATAAATCCTGGAAGTATGATTGCCTTTTTAGCCCTAAAAATTCTGTAAGATGTTCCTATATGATCAATTCAGAGCAGCACTATCAGCAGCTTGCTTCAGACAGAGGTAGAGAGGGAAGAGAAAGGAAAGGAAGAAGGGAGGGGGGAGGAGAGAGAGGAGAAGGGAAGAGAAGAGATGTGGAACGTGTGGAAAGCACAGGATTTTTTTTTTTGAGACAGGGTCTCGCTATGCAGTTCAGGCTGGCCTTAACTCACTTTTGTAGCCCAGGCTGGTCCGATCCTGCTGCTTCAGCCTCCCAAGTGCTGGGATTACAGGCGTGCGCAACCAGGCCCGGCTAGCACAGGATTCTTAAATGTTAAAGAAATCAAATTTCTTGCTTTCACTGCCTGTGCCACCATACCGTTTAATAAAGAAAGCGCTTCCGGAAGAGAGTAACATTCCCAATGTTCTGCACACGGACACGGAGCGGATGCTAGACAGAGGCCGACGTGCTCAGCTGCGAACAGCGCGTCCTCCGTGGGCACAGAGCCGGGGAGGCGCCCAGAAACCACCCAGCCCCCCTGCGAGCACTGGGGTGCACCCCTTGAGGCGGTTGGAAGGTTCATGGGCCGAGACTAAGCCAGCATCGAGAGGCTGCGAGAGTGAAGGCTTCCTTCTGCGGAAAGATGTCTCGGACAAGGTCTACAGGGCGAGGAGGAGCTTCTCCTGAGAAGCAGGCAAAGGGAGAGAAGCGAAAAGACAGGGCAGCGCGGCGCATGCCAGAGCGGTGGGTGGGCGAGAGCGAGTCTCAGCGGCGGGGCATTCAGAAGGTCGGTGACAGTGAGCAAGGAAGGAAGGAAGGGCCAGGCACGAGGGGACCACGCCGGGCACCACCCCAGGAAGACCCTGCGGGCCTGGTTGTAACACCTGCACCCCATGCTCAGGGTTGCGGGGACCCAGTGACGCAAAGGTCACGCTGCTCGCGCGCGTGGAGGGGACTCCGTAAGGGCACCCTGGGGCAGAGCCTGCTCAGAAGCCAGAGATGGAGTTCTCCTGGAGGAGGCGAACGCAAGGGAGAATCTGACAGCCAATGAGAACTGAGAGACAAGAGGTGAGGCGGTCCAGGGCTCCAGCTGGGTCAGCATCAGCGCTACCACGAGCTGCACTTGGGAGCAGAGGGCCCGCCGCGGGACTTTAAAAAAAAATAATTTTATTGGCACATCTAGCTATACAGGATGACACACATCCTAAGGAATCAGTACCTATCCATGCTGTATCTTGATTCTTCTTTTTTCTCCTTTCTTTCCCCTCCCTTCAGTCCCTCTTCCCCTCCTTATTTACAGTTTTCTATTTTTTGTTTCAATCTCATTTTTCCCTTTTCCTTTCCTCCTCCCTTCCCTAGTTTTCCTTCCCACCTGAACATCTTCTTCCTATTTCACAATATCTATTATACATATTGGCCCTATGTACACTTTTGGTTTCTCATACCCAAGAAACTATGTGTGTCCAATTTATTTTAAATAAGAATATGGTTCTCAAGGTGCATCTATTTACCTGAAAATGTCTCAAGTTTATGTTTCTTTATGACAAAGTAGTACTCCATTGGATAACTGTTATGGCTTATGTCTAGTTATCTCCCCAAAGCCTCATACAATCATGGGGTGGGGACTTGTAGAGTTTGACACTTGATTCATGATCCACTGGGATTATGTGTTTTAGTACGGATGGGATTATGGGCCTGACTCCTTCTGGGATTATGGGTGTGGCCTAAGGTGGATAGCCTGAGGCAGAGAGCCTGAATGTAATATAGAGACAGAAAGACAGACTCTGGTTGTTGCTCTCTGCACCCTGGTTGGTCGGTTGCCTCTGCTGCAGTTGTTGCAGTTCTGCCACCATGAACTGGATGCTCTCTGCCCTGTTCCACTCATCCTTGGGCCAGCCGAATATGGACTGAAACCTCCAGCAACTGTGAGCTAAATAAACCTTTCCTTCCTTCATTTTGAGTGTTGGGTATTTGTCCCAGCAATGAGTAAAAGTAACTAAGACAATAACCGAACGCTCTCTTATTGGTTGATGGGCATTTGGGCCATTTTCAGGATTTAGCTACTAGAAACTACGCTGCTATAACCAAGGCTGTGCATATATTGCTGTAGTGTACTGCTTTTAATTCTTTGAAGAAGATACCAAGAAAGGGAATAGCTGGGTGAAATGGAACCTCTAGTTTTAGTTTTTTGTTTTTTTTTTTTTTGAGGAATCTCCATACTGATTTCCATAGTGGTGGCACCAGTTTATACTCCCCCAATAGTGGAGAAGGGCTCCTATTTTCCAACAACCCTAATAGCATTTGTTATTGGTTGACTTTTGACAATAGACGCTCTCTCTGGAGATGAAATCTCAGCATTGCTTTAATTTGTAGGTCTCAAATGATCAGTGACAAACACTTTTTCACATATTTCTTTGTTGTTTGTACTTCTTCATTTGAGAAGTGAGGATTCATTAGATACCCAGTTTTGCACTGGGTCTTTCCATTGGGGGTTCTGAATCTTTTTAGCTCTTTATTCTAGATATTGGACTTTGTCTGAGGAAGAGCTGGCAGCAATGTTTTCCTTCTCAGTGGGCTGTCACTTCACTCTGTTGGTGGTTTCTTTTGCAATGCAAAAGCTTCAATAGCAGGTTTAAGGGCATTCTGCTACGAATTTATTTTAGACATTGTAACCTTCAGGTTTTTTTTGTAGAACATGTCAAGATTTGGGTATATATCCAGGGAAATTCCAAAACAGCCTAGAAAACACACACACACACACACACACACACACACACACACACACACACACACCTGAGAAGGAGAAGAAGAAAGAGAAAGAGAAGGATAATGAGGGTGATCTATTTCCAGCTGTCTGGTGGGGGCTGGGGACTTGGCTCTGTGGTAGGACACTTGCCTACCAAGCCAGAAGTCCTGGGTTCCGTCCTTGGCTCCAAAAACAAAACAAAACAAAAATAAATCTTTTCTGGCTATCTGGTTGAGGTAGCCCAAGAGGATCTGTAAAGAATAAAGAAGGTTACACAATGGCCTAAGAGATGGGGGTGAAGAAGATGACCAGGAAGGAGGCACCAGGCAGTCAGAGAATGTTCCAGTGTGTTACATGCTGCCAGATAGTTGAGTCAATAAAGAGCAGGTACAGTGCACTATGAACAAAGACATTATGGAGGCCAGACTCTACCAAATGAGAGTAAGTAGGCATGAAGGACGCACAGTAGCTAGAGGGGACTGGGATTAAGAGAATTTATCTAAACAGGTTACATTAAAATATAGCTGAACTCTTAATGAATGGAGCCTTTTAGGTAATTTAACAAGTACATACATATAGAACACTAAATACCAGTCATAATTCTTATGCTTTCTAAACATTAATTCATTTAATTCTCTAAATTCCCTGGACAAGTTTAATTATTATTCTCAGTTTGGAAATGTGAAAACTGAGGCATAGAGAGGTTAGGTGCTTGAAGTCACGCAGTTCCTAAGTGGCACAGTCAGAATTTGACCCCAAGCCAGCCTGGCTCTAGAATCCACGTTAGGAAGCTGTACGCCTTTCTCAAATGCAACACATGCAAGATAATCTAAGAGGACATGCTTGGCCTTAAGACAGATGCAACTCACAGCTTTAGGAAGGCAAAGCTTCGCAGAACACTTGAGAGGTGACATGTTGGTAAGCTGCTCAAAGTACTGCCAAGCCTGGCATCTTCACCCCATTGTGATAACATCTCTCTGAAAGTAAAAAATGTTGTATTGATTCCTTTTATGTATACACTGATCAACTGTCATCATAGAAATAAAGTAACTCGAACTAAAGGGATTTTCAAATAATTGGTTTCCTCTTAGAAAACAAATTCCTCAGGTTTCTTACAAATCAACGCTGGCAGAAGTGTCTTACTGAATCTCCACATCTAGGAGACTATAGGAGATTATTATTGATCACCATTTCCCTCCTTTGGAATGCTATTTACATTAGGTGGTATGCTAGATTCCTTTCAAATCATGACCTTTTTTTTCTAAACTGACCTTGAAAACTTTGTTTGCAAGAACTACTAGTGATAATTAAAAAAAAAAAATCATAGCAGGCCACAAAACCAGCTACTGAAGGAAACATTCCTTAATCCGCGAGGGAGAAATGGCTGGGCTGAGTCCCAGTCTAAAGCTGGGGAAGTTCTGATTGAATCACAAGGAAATCCAGTAGGTTGGGAGAAAGACACTTCATTCACCCTGGAAGCTTGTACGCACTTTAAAGTAAAACAATTTCCATTTTCATGTGTACCTGAGTATACAGAGGGTGGGGGAAAGACCCAAGACTTGAGGTCCTGGGTTTGACACTTGGAGTTGCCAATAGCAACATAAAAAAGACCAGGCACTTTCCCTCAGGTGGGTTCAAGACTTCCATCTGTGAAATGAGGGGCAAGGCTGAGGGAATGGGAGGGCAGGGGACCAATTCTTTCAGATTCTTTTTATCCTCAAGTCACTAATGAATGAGGTGGCGTGGGCCTATGACTTCAGCTGGTATCAAAGGACAAAGACTCTCATGAATCCACTACATTTACGCTCTGCTCATCAATGCTTGCTAGGAATAGAGGAAAAATGGTAAGAACAGCATTTTTAAAGCAAAAAGATGGTGAGCCTGAGTAGAAACCTGTCATGTAGAAGAAAAGAAGTAAACAGAACTAAGGCTGAGGCAGAAAAAAAATGGGATGAGGATCTGACAGAGAGGACTATCCTTTCTGACATGATCAATTTGAATGAAAAGATCACTAGTCCGGGGGAGAAATGCTAGACTGACTTGAAACGAGGCTAGGGAAGAGCCCTGGCGTAGGGTGGGAGGGACATAAGGCCATGCACATGTCTTTGACCTTCCTGAATACGCATAGCTGTAGAGTATGCAAATTAGCATACACAGTGTGCTCAGGGAGGAACGCATGGGACAGATGTAGAACATCGGCCACCTTGTGATGTTAGTAATGCACCTGCGCTATATTCCGCTGTGAGCACAAATTGCTTCTGTATTTCTTCTCGTGGCGGGCACATATTTATCATGCAGTGCCGTTTATTCACTATGCTTAAGAGAAATTGGAGCAAACCCAGGCTTTGTGAACAAGAATCTGCTGATGCTATTTTCAAACAAAATGAAATTAGATAAGTCAGCTTGGAAACAAAGCAAGCACATCTCTTGGAGGAACAATCAGTATTTATGAAAATCTGCAAGAATCAATTTTTAAAGCAGCAATGAAATACTTCTGTCAAAAGTGATTTCCTGCATGAAAACTGGTGGCCAATCCAGCCTAGCCCTGGTCGGAGCTGCGCAGGAAGCCAAGCCTACGGGGAGGAACCCAGCCCCAGCTCAGCTCTCCGGATGAGGAAATGCAGGCTCGCATCACTGGTGAATGTAGAATGAGTCTGCCACTAGGAATGGCAAGAAAATAAAAGATGGAGAAAGGGAAACTGGAAGCAAAAAACACTGCTTGTTTCTAAGAATGCTGCTGCTTTGTTTTATGCACTAGTCTATTTGTTTTGGCTCCAACTAAACTCAAGAATGTTTCTGCATATTTTACAGCGTAGTTTATAGACATCAAAGGAATAATCTCCCCTTTCATCATTATTTACACATAAAAATAATGCAATTTGTGGTGCATGTAATGTTACTTCTTAAAAAGCTCTCGAGTCTAATTTATTAATTGCTTGAGATTTAAAGTTAAACAAGGGTGAGATGCAAATCATCTGTTACTCTGAAATATTTTACCACCAAATCTTGTTTTATTAATGAGATGTTCAACAGCCGTATGAATATTTATTTAGGTGGTTGAGGGCTTTATGAAGAATCCTGGAGCAAGTGACAGACATAAAAGCAAAAGGGCTCTACTGCTCTTGAAAAAATAGGAGCTGTCTCTTTGTTTTTAATTCCACATTTTTCTCTGTGCTTCAACATTAAAGCGTTCCTGTAACCCGCCAGTCACCCCAGCTCTCTTGCTCCTGATCTTCAGTTTCAGCGGCTACTACTGCTGCTGTTGTAGCAAAAGCCTCCTACTGCCAACTCTGGAAATAACATTTTAGTCCTTTCAGATGACAAGATGGTATCATATTATCGTTTTCCAATTATGTACATTTGGAAAGCGGATGCATTATATTAGGTTTATTTTGCTTAACGGATTGGTTTTGATCAGTTCCTTAGAAATACTGTTTAAAGCTGTTTTCTAGCAGGCTATGTCATGTATTTCTTGTGTATAATGAGACTAATGCCACATACATGTAAAACAGAAAGAGCTAGAATTATTTGAAAATGTTTTCATGATTTAGAAGTCATATTTATGCCTTCTATCACAGAATCAGTTGTGATAACACAATTGTTTATTCATGGTCTCGTCTGTATATTTTGGAAAAAGTACACATATACATATACACACAAAAAATATATATTTCAGTATTTTAAAAAAGTACACATGTATGTCAAACTACACATAGAAACACAGGCTCGTGCACAAGGCAGTCATACACTTCTGAAGCCAGGGTGCAGTTCGGCAGCAGGAAAGACGATGCGGAGCAGAGCTCACCCACAGGCCGGCTGCAGCCAACTCACTCCAGGGCTCTCCTCGTGCCCGCCTAGCGCCTTCCTCTCTTCCCTGAGCTGTCTCCTCTGCGGCCCAGTTCAACCCAAACCCACCTTCATGCTGTATTCTCAGGTTCCTAAAGTACTCCTTGACGCTTTTCTTCCATCTTCTCCCTGAAAACAGTACTTCTTAGTCCTGTAAGTGGGATGGTCTCATCAATTGTTAGGAAGAACACTTTCTGACTAGTTTACATTACAGCACGAATTACCTCGTGACTTAATATTGAGGATGTCTGTATCTTTAATAGGCGTTTGATAACTCAAAGGCTTAGCTATTGAACAGTAGATTTTGAAGGAGGATAGTGTGAGGGTGTCCTAATTTATTTTCAGGAAAAAAGCACTGCTGCAGATTTTGGGGTTGGATCTTAACACCAAAGTTAGTGCTAGTGTGCATAAAGCTGCCTTAAGAGCAATTAGTAATAGAGATAAAATAATAATTAGGGATTATATTCTTTAAGTCAATTTAAGATTTTATTTTTCAGTGCCTGGCACTGTGTAAAAACCAGAAATGTGAGATAAGAACAGTCAATCATTAAGCACTAATAATAGGATTTCATGAGATGTGAGGAGAACGTCACAGAGGAAGTGGATGGGACCTTGGGGTGGCCTTGCTAATGCTTGGCAGTCTGAGAGGCCAAGGGCTGCATGTGAGAAGGTATCGCCTAGGTGAAGCAGGAGCTAGGAACTGGCAGTGACTGGAGTAGCATGCGTGTCTTGAGAACCAAGCAAGACATCGGGATGGCTCTGAAATCCAGGCAGGGGAGTTCAATCTTGATTGTGTAAGTCCTCCTCTTGATTCAACTTGTTCAGATGACGTTGTAAGAAATTAAAGCATCACTGGAGGACATACAGTGGGAAAGTCACGTTCTCCCCATGTAACTACCCGAGCCCTTCAGGAATGTTTCAGTGTAGTTGACTTTCTGTGTTCTCCTCGCTACATATTGGCAGATTTTGCCTCGCTTTCCAAGAGACCAACATGTTATCGTTAGTTTTCCTCAGATTTTCACTCATGCAATGCTGTGATGGTATAGGACATTCTTGGAAGTACATCCATGGCATAAATTCTTACCATAGGAACTGCTGGGCCAAAGTTGTGTGCCTTTAAAATGCTGATAGGTCTGACTACAGTGCCTTCAGGGAAGCTGCACCGGCTCGCACAATCAGCGGCGCACGGCAATGCACATTTCCCCTCGCCTTCCCCCTGGGGTATTTTTCCAAATTCAAAATTTATGCCACTCAGAAGGTAGCCAACACTTTCAAAACTTTGTACTTTGATTTACATTAACTTGTGAGTGAGAATGAGCACATTTTTCATGCCCAGTGGACATTAATGTCCAGGCTGTGGGTTCTGTGTGCACGGCCTTGGCGCTTTTCGTTCACCAGTTGTTAGTCTTTTCTTCTATTGATTTCTGAGTACTCTTGGAAGGCAGGGAAATCACAGTGATTTAAGAATTCTCTGGCAGAGTACTTCATACTAGAATGGAGCTAAAAGAGTTTGGCGAGGATGTGAGCTGAGAGGAGGCTGTTTTAAATCAATCACAAGTTGAAAAAAGCCCTGAATTAGGTAGTATCAGAGGAATAAGAAATACATTCAAGAGCTCTGGTGACAGACTTGAGATAAACTAGGATGAAAGAAAGGACAAAGACGAACTTAACATTTCTAACAGGAAATAGAAAAGTGGAGCTAACCTGATAACCTGAAAGGAAAAGCCAGCTCGGAAGGGGAGATGATAATGCAGTGAGGTAGTTACTAGATTTGGACAAGCACCATGTTCTCCCAAGGAGGAGCACGTCAGGCAGCGCAGGACACAGGACCCGAGCAGGAGCTGGGCTGCAGCTTCTGGGAGTCATCTCTATAAAGTGACAGCAAAAGTCACGGAAGAGGTGAATTCACCACGGAAAAGAAAAGAAAAGGCAAAGCCAAGACACAGACCTGTGGAACACCTGCTAGCCGGAGGACTGACCAGCCAAAAACACAAACGAAAGGAGTCCCACGCAAGCCAAGTGCAGAGCAAGCTTCCAGGCAGGGTTTTGGACCATGTGGACAACAGGCCAAACCCAGCAGCCAGCTAGTTTTATTGGAGTATCACCATTCCCATTTGTTGGCATATGCCTGTGGCTGTTCACTCTTTTTTTTTCTAAATCTTTCATTTACTTGTTTATTTAGTACAGGGTCTCACTATGCAGCTCAGACTCCTAGTGATCCTCCTGTCTCAGCTTCCCTGAGCTGAGATTACAGGTATGTGCCCAGTTTTATTGGCTCGGTTTCAGTGGCCAGGTTGGCACAGGGCCAGCATGGCATACAGTACTGGGGATTGAACCCAGGTCCTTTGTGCTTGCCAGACAGGCACTCAGACCACTGAGCTATCACCTCAGCTCTGTGGCTGCTTTGTTAGCACACTGACAAGAGCTAAGCAGCTGTGACGGAGATTTTATGGTCTGGACACATCTGGATCTTACAGAAAAGTTTGACAACCCTGTTACAGGGGAAGATTGCTGGTCAATATAGTTAAATGATGCATGGAGTTAGAGAATGATTAGATGCAGAAAAACACTGTTGAAGTTGGGGAAAAGGCAATAAGGAGCTCTGAATGTTTTCTATATTTTGTTGACATTACAAAAGGGATTTTGATGAAAGAAATTGTGATTGGAGAGTTAAAACAAAAGCATATTCCTCAGAAAATCAGCATGAACCTGGTCGGTAGCTAGAAAGTTACACAAAGTGAGAGTGGAATGTCACCTGCCTATCTGACTATCAACTCTTTGTCTCGATAAGGCTGTCACCATGAGTGTGAGAACTGCAGCTGGGGCTCACTTGCATCAAGAAAGGGGGCACAGGGGACTCTTGAAGCAATTGCACTTGGGTGAAGGCTTAAGGCTGGCTTTCAAAACACTCAGCTTTGTAGCCATGTGCACCACCTTCCATGGTGTGCCTGTTGTAGACGTCCTGTGAGTGTTGTGACAGAGATGTGGCAACTGACTCGCTGAAGCCAGCACCACCAGCTCCAGCACATCACAAATGGAAAGAGTACAACCAGACACTGTTGCCACTGAGGAGGCTGGGGAATGGGAAGGCAGGACCACAGCACTGAGGCCCTCTAGGAATAAAGCTTGGGAAGCAAGCTGGTACCACAGCAGTTAATATGGAGAGGTATGAATTCAGTACAGATAGAGGGAAAAGGTGGTTGATAAAGAGTCCCCAGGGTGAAGAGAAACCTGGCTTCTGTTAGAAAAGTAGGCAGTCAGTTCAGCAGGATATTACAAAGTTGTTTCATAAAGCTAACTTATTAGTCATGAGAAACTCTTCTATTTACTAGGATCCTTTATAACCCATTGCTTCTGAATACACTTTGGGAGGTAAATACATATGTCCATAATTCATAGTACTCGGCAGTCAGTACACACAACTTCTGTTGGGGCTTTCATTTATATATCTGAACAATCAATCATATGCTTGGTTAACTGAAACAGTTCAACTTTTGGGCCATGAAATAATAAACTTAACTATAGTTATCTACTGACCCTTTTTTTTTTGTGGTTGGCACAGCATGCCCAGGGAGTGGGGCTGGCATGGCATGTGGTGCCAGGGATCAAACCGCGATCCCTGTGCTTTCCTAAGGTTGCCTAAGCAGGTGCTTTAGTTCACTGAGCTGTCTTGCAGGCCCACACCTACTGAATTTAAAGAGCAGAATTTACCCAGCCATTGGTGGGGAGTGGTATTTGTGTTTTAATTATTCATTGATCTGCTCTATCAAACCTTAGTCGGTTCTTTAGTGTGCACATGGCAATGTTTTAACAGTTAAAAATATTTTTATCTCTCGAAGGATTTTTTTTTTCACTGCACAAAGACTCTTTTCCAGCTAAGTTCTGAAATACAATAAAATAATTCTAGAGATTAAAACTAGAGCAAAGAGGAGAGTGAAACGCTTCTGCGGGAAGCTGCTCATTCCCCCTCTGCTCGTTCACCGCTACTGCTCCTCCTCATGCTAGGAAGCAAGGCTGTAATGCGCTGTCACGTTGTACCAAGCTTATCTTCCAGAGCATTCTTCCTGGAAAATGGCATTTATGCTTTATGCTCCTGTGGTTGGATGGCGCTGACTTCCTTTCTGAGTGAGCAGGCAAACCTTCTTGGGTGGGATGGAAAATACATTTCTATTCTTAGCAGTATCAACTCTAATTCAGGAGGGCACAAAGGATGCGCCACTGTCCTCTGTGCCCTTAGCCTGTGCAGACAGGGAAGATGAGAATTACATAGCGAACAGGTCCCGAACAAAGCCACTTGGTGCTAGGCATTGATATTCCTCTCTGTTTCTCAGTGCTACTAAAACCCTACAATGAGGTTTGTGATTTTATTCTTTGAGAAAATGATTCCTGTAAGCTTCAGCACAGCGAGAATTGCCCAATCTTATGAAATATTCCTTTCCCCCACCAGCCCTTCTGGTAACGCAGACCAGATTTCTAGGTGCCCCACTGGTAGCCGACCTTTCCTTGTGAACTCCAGTCAGTGGCCAGGGGAGAGAAGCAACAGTGCTTTAAAATCTCTTTTCTGTGCCTGCAAGCAAAAATTTTACAACGTTTCTCCTTGATATGAAATCTCTGCCTGGACATCTGGCTTCGCAGTGAGGAACTTTCAGTGCACTGGCTTCAAAGGAAGGCCTTAGCTCTCGTGCTGCAGTGGGGCCCGAGAACGTTCCACAGCCTCGGTATGGAGCTGCTCCTAGTTCATTGCCCCAAATGAACACCTGAGAGTTTGGTGCACAGTGCTCACATCCTAACAGCTTAGCTCTGGCCCACAGTCTTTGTGGGCTGTATAGAGAGATGATGGTCTCAGATGATACACACAGGATACAGGAGATTCGGTGAGGGAAAATGCGTAATTATTACCATATAACCTGAGTTCTTATCTCGTATCTGCTAGAGCATGAAGTAGCTACAGACGTGGTGTCATTACAGACACGACATGGGAATAAAATGATGTTATTAATTACCACAGTCTGACTTGTGAGACAACATAATTTCCTCATGTTTGTAGCACTTCCATTGAAATAAGCATCACAGCAAGGGCTGGCTTTCAAGAAACTTGAAAGTCATGTTGCTGAGAACAAGCGTGGAAGAGAACACGGGTCATGGTGTCCTGTCTGCGCCCTTGACATACAGAAATCTCTTGAAAACCACAAATTCTTTTCAAAAGATTGTGGTTAACTGGTGAGGCAATAGCATTGTTTGGGAGGCGCTTCTACCGCTACGTCCCTCGGTTCTGAGGCCCACTTGCACATCTCACTGTTCCTTCAATGGGCCCGAGGACCATGTGTCATCCCAGACCCTTCTCGGGAAAGAGTACAAACACTGTGTTAGCTTCCCAGGGTCTGCAGATTTCGACTTGCAAAACACATTCAATCTCAGGGATTTGGATAAGGGATTTAGGATCAGCATAAAAATGTAGCAAAAACCTCATGAGGGGATGAATAGTGCGGGCACAAGCTTCTCACCCTGACACTCTATGTATGAAGTGACACTGAAGCTTTGAGGGGACTGAGACGTCCATGGAGGCCAGGTTCACAGAGAGCACAACAGGCAGGTGACATCTGGACAAGTAGTTTTACGAACCAAACAACCCTAAGTATCCACTGATATTTACCACATTAGAAATTAAAACTAGAAATATTAACACATTTAAATCACTTGGAAAAGCAGCAATGAACTCATTATGGGTAAACATTAATATCATATTTTGTTAAACAGTATCTTAGCTTTGTATTTCTGCAAAGATTTTTTTAATAGCTGGCACAAGAGAAGGTGATTGGCCTCTTCCATCTGCTTCTACAGTCTATCTCTTGCAAAATGTTGGTTTGGTTGAACTGTTATGAGGGAACCTAGTCTCGCACAGAAAAACTCAGAAAAGGAAGGAGTATTCTAGTAGCCTCTCACATGAGTAAGGATATTCTTTGTTACTGCACCAAAACTTGACAAATGACAGGCTTTTTTTTTTTTTTTTTGCAGGACCAGAGTTCGAACTCATGACCTTGCACTTGCCAGGCAGGCCCTTGTGCCACGGAGCTCCCCAACCCTGATAAACAACACTTTCTTAAAAGTTAGCGGTAGGCCTGGGATGTAGCTCAGTGGCACAGTGCCCACCTGGCAAGTATGAGGCTGAGTTTAATTCCCAGTGACAAAAAAAAATTAAAAAAATAAAAAATAATAATAAAAAGTTAGTTGCAACATGGAATCTAAAACGGCAAGTGAAGTTTTTGTACAGTCACATTAAAATCCACTGGTCTCATGTACCTCATATGGATCTTTTAATCATACAAGGTGTTACAATATCACGTGTAGGTCATTTAGAAAACATGGGTCAGAGTCATACATTTTCCAAATATGGGTATGTTCACTCCATGCCCCCTCCTTTTACCCTGTTTTATCACTTATGATGCCATCATTTTCTTCAGATAACTCTTTAAGCCTTGGGAAGCTGTCAATTTCAGAGTGGTGGTACTCATTTTCCAAAATGAAAGTTTCTTCTTGAAGACCCAAATTTCATCATCTGGCACTGTGCAGCCAGCTATCCTTTGATGCGCCAGGCTTACTTCCTTTGTTTTCATGAAAACACAGGCCAAACGTGCAGGCAGGTGAAGCAGGCTTTCTGTCTGTCATTCCTTCAGAGTAGTTAGAGTGTGGCTCCCACCCAGAGGCTGATCTGCTTTTCCTTGAGACAGTTGTCCCACTTCAGTAGGTGACAGTAAGTCATGCGCGCTTCCTATCCCTTTTAGGAAGCACTCAGGATTGCAAATCTAATAAAATACATTTTATTGCTTCATTTTTTAAAATCAGAAGTATGTGGGTGGTGAAGCAAATAATTACTACCAGTATGGCTTAGCAGGGCCACTGGCTTTATCTGCCATTGCTTTTATGCCACCAGTGTAAATGTTAAGAGTGAACAAGGCAAATAACATCTTTGTGTTATTATGAAAAAAGGTTTGATCCGTGAAGCTCCTGAAAAAGATCTCAGGACTCACATGAATCTGAGGACAGCACTCCAAGAACTGCTGTCACAGGGTATATGCTTTATCTATAGGCGACAGAAAGCTACTGACAGATTTTAAGTTATAAAAAACATCTTAGTGTTTGTGCTTTTGAAAGATTACCTTGTGAGTGATGTATGGAAAGATTTGAGAGGGTCAAGCTACCAGCAGTGATTCTAGATAAGATGGACTGTGCTAGCCAGGGTCAGAGATAACGTAGATCTAATTGAGAAGGTGGTAACTAATGACTAGGGAGGGGAGGACGTGTCTGGGGCCACTGAGGAACAGTCATCAGAACTGACCCGCAGGGAGGGGCAGGAGCTCATCCAGGAGGACTTCCAGGAATCTAATTGGAGTGAGTAGGTAGATAAAGTTGAGGTTTAGCTTAGATAATTTGACAAGAAGAGCATGTTGGGACTCGAAGAAGAGCAAGAGGAAGATAAATTCACTTTAGGAGGTGTGCAAGTTGAACTACCTACAGAAGTTGGTAGGTGAAAAGGTGGCATTTGGAAATGGGTGTTGAAACTTCAGGAAAAAAGATTAAGGTTCAAAATTAATTTGTATGGATATGAAGGTATGTGACAGTCCAGGGACATCACCAACAAGCAGATCTTAGTACCACCAGTATTTGAGTGGGAGAAGAAAGGAGGAAGAGGACGAAGAAGAAAGAAGAAGGGAGGAGGAAGGAGGAAGAGTAGGAGGAAAGGAGAGGAGCAGAACGGGGGAGAAGGAAGGGGGAGGACGAGGAACGGAGATGCAGAGTTTTGGAAGGGTTGGGAGCCAGGCAAGTGCTGCTGGGAGCGCGGGGAGCTTCTGGAGATCGGTTGGGAGCAGATGAGGCCGTGCTCACAGGTGCTCACGGCCGCCCACTGGAGTGGCGAGATCATTTTCTTCTGCGCTTCCCAGCTGACAAAGAAATGAGGCTGAGGATACAGGGACTTTTCTACTATCCTTTTCTACTTCTCTAATCTAACCCTGAAAGAGACAGTGCAGACAGTTCCAAGTCCAAAGAGAATAGACAGACACACAGAACTGCCATAGCCAATGAAAAGCCTGAGGCCAAACCTGGACAACGGATAGCATGAATCCACGCCGCCGCTGGCCTGAGTGACTGACTCACAGAGATGGTGCCTGAACAGCACGTTACTAAAAGACCTCACTGAGTTCTGAGTTCTGTCTGCCGAACACCATTACTGTCCCAATTACTGACCAATGCAAGTTCCTTGTTAAATGTTTTTTTTTATTAAAAGTCAAATAGGTACCTACAATTAGGTTCATTTTTCCCTTTCCTCATATCAAATGAAATGAATAAGTAGGAATTAAAAAGTAGAATCTAGGGGTATAGCTCAGAGGTAGAGCCTGCACTCAGCATGGGCAAGCCTTGGGGTCAGTTTCTAGCACCAAAGCAAAACAGGGGAGAACACTACCTGAAGTGTTCTTACACAAGGGCACTGGAGAGTCGTGTCCATGCAGCATACGGCCTGTGGTCGCCAGGAAAGGCACACAGTTCTTGAGCACACTGTGGAGGCACGCGACGGCTCAACCTCAGCTTTTGCCAGGTGCCAGTGAATCCTGAGAATTCTCGTTACATCATCAGATCTGGGTTTTCCATTTGAGGCTTCGATGCGTGGAGGGGTAGGGGGAGGTATTAGAACAGCAGAAAAATGTCAGAACTAGTTGTCTCCTGGGAAAGGGAAGTTTTCGGGGCCTCAAGGATACAAAAATCTGAATCATTCAAAACTCAAAGAGGTAGAACTTGCCCCTTCCCAGCTAGGTAGTGCAAATCCTGTAACACAACTGACAAAATCGCAAAGGGAGATCAGGGAGCTCAACACAATTGCACGTCTGTCTGTAGTTCTTTCTTTCCCTCAGGTCAGAGAACATAAAGACACAAAACTAGCCAATTTTACATACAGAGAAGAGAATCTCCACGCTTATAAGTACTTGCTAATGAATTCTGAACACTTAGATGTCTTTTGATTAATTACTGAGTTTATCCAGGGACATCTACCAGATCTAAGTGATAAGGACAGAACTCCTTGGGAAACCATCAGAAAAAGTGCCTCATTTATGTGGAGGAACATTTGTGGAAGAATACGTGGGAAGAAAACATGAACAAGAATTCCATGCCCTTATAGCAGTCATTCAGACATCAAAGTTCACCAGCGGATATTCTTTTTCTTTTTTTTTGGTGGGACTGGGGTTCAAACTCACAACCTTGCGCTTGCCAGGCAGGCACTTGTGCCACAGAGCTATCTCCCCAGCCCCACCAGCGGATATTCTTAATTACAGAATATCTCAGCGTAGAGAGCTCCATTTATAACCTATTAAGAATCAAAACAGTGTGGCAACTCTGGGTAGGGGGACACTATGGTGAAAGGCCTAACACAGCATCCATTACCTATAGCACAGGTTTGTCACTAAAGGGTGGCAGATTGTGGATATTAGAGTCTGGAGAGTGTGAGAATAATGGTATTCTCCAAGGCAGAGTGATAAAGAGGGGATAGAGGAGGAAGCACAAGGGTGAAGAAGCAATCATTTTTTTTTTTTTTTCAGCTGAAATCAATATCTGTCCCAAAGTTCAACATTCCTGTCTGTCTTGTGGTAGTTTCTTTAGTCTGTTGAATTAAAGTAAAATTTGATGTTTTTTAAAACACAAAAAGTAGGGCCAGCCAAAACAGCTCAGCGATGAAAGCACCTACTTAGGCAGACACAGGGGCCAGGGGTTCAATTCCCAGGGTGCACTGAGACAGAGAATGAGACTGGGCACAATGGTGTGCACCTGTAATCCCAGCACTTGGGAGGTTGTAAACTGTAGAATCACTAGGAGTGATCTATGTAGTGAGACCCTGTAGATTCTGTCCTAAATACATTTAAAAAAAAAAAAAGAATCTTTTTGTTTTTTGAGATAGTGTCTTGCTATATAGTCCACGATGACTATGAATGTACTGTGTAAACTAGACTGGCCTCAAATTCATGAGATTCTGCTGCCTTAGCCTCCTGAGTGCAGCAGGGTTTACAGGCGTGTATGACCATGCCAAGAAAAAAGTGGGATCTTGTGTAGTGTTTATTGTTAGAAGTCTATTCGGCTTTTCTTTTTTCCTTCTACACAGCAGCAGGGTATCTGAAAAGCTATTCACCTTAATTCTATGGTAGTTCTTTTCTTTCTTTCTTTCTTTTTTTCTTTCCTTTTAAAAATGTGTTTAGTACAGGCTCTACAGGGTCTCATTACACAGAATGGACTTGTAGTAGTCCTCCTGTCTTCAGCCTCTCAAGCACTGGATTACAGGCTCGTGGTCTCAGTCACCAGGGGTAGGGCCAGCATAGCATGCTGGGGATTGAACCCTGTTCTCTGAGTCTGTCTAAGCAGGTGTTTTAATCTGCCGAGCCATCTAGCCAGCCCAATGATGGTTATTTCTGATGGGTGCCAATGGCAGTGACTTTAAAATCTTTTACTTATTTTCTTCTGATTTTTAAACTATCTGTCATGAACATACGTGATTTTCTACTTTTACAAAATCAACAGAATGGTTTTTCTTTTCCTTTTTTAAAAAAGGATGCAAACATGCCATGTACCTGTGGAAGTGGATACTGGGTTGTGGGAATGTAGGTGTTTTCTGCTTTGCACTACTCTGTACAGCTGAGGAATAAGTGGGAGATGGAAACTGGACCTTTAGTCACTTCTGCAGTGGATTTAAAATGCTACCAAAACCTCCCATCCCTCACACTGAGAGGCATGGATTCCATTTCTACTGGTTCCTGGACTACTCCTGTGACCTGTCTTGACCAACAGAATGTGGTGGAAAACACCGACTCTCCCAGCTCTGACCTCCAGGAAGTACTGGTGCTGCCTTTACCTCTGATAAATCTTCCTCATGCACACCAGTACTATGTCAAAAGTCTGAGTACTCTGTTAAAGATGGAGCCCGTGTAGGAAAGGCCTGTATTGTCTCAGATGTTCCAGGACCAAATCAAGCTGCATCAAGGTGAACTCTGCAAGGCGTCACAGTAATGCCCCACTTTGAGGAGAACTACCACCCAGCACCCTCTGCTCAGAGTCTTAACCCCAAGAATTGCAGGCTGTTGCTGTTACTCCATGCCACCAAGTTTCAGGGTGTTTTGTATACAACAGATACAATTTATTTCATGTGCTTCATTTAAATTTAGCAATTAGCTAAAAAATAAATGACAAAATGTTACTGCTTTGTATCACAAAAGTAGTTATATTTTAAACACATAAAAATCACCATATTGACGTCTATTAGTCTTACACTGTTCATCTTTGCCTCATCTTACAGATATTGAATTATTTTTTTCCTGAACCCTAGTTGTTTTTAAGAGGTATTTTCTTAACTTAGCTGCAACAGTGTCTTCAAGGTATGAAAGTCTATTTTTACTTGCATTCAAATGGTTTTGCTTTCTTGAGATTGAGGTTTTAAGTTCCTGTATAGCACTTTGAATCTGCTTCATGCATTCTGTTACTTTTTTATATTGCTCATTCAAAGATTCCATCATTTACTTATTTTCCTCTTTTTCTTTTAACCAGTGTCTTCTTTAGAAGCACTTAGTACTTCTTTCATTATAGTTATCATTTCTTTTTTATTTCAAAAATTATTTCTGATCTGATTTCCTCTCTACCTTTCTGCAATTGTTTCTTTACTTTAGATGCTATTATTTCAGAGATTTCAGGTGTGTGATTTCATTTCTTCTATGCTATTATTTCCTGCATTTGTTCTGGGTGGGCTCAATGAGAACGAAGGAGTCAATACAAATGTTATAAAAAGAATACAGACAGAAGTAATGGCAGAACACTTTCCAAATATGGGGAAACAATCTGACATTCAGGTAACCAAAGCATGTAGAACTCCAAATAACATCAACCCAATTAAAACCACACCCAGACATATAATAATCATGATCCCAGAAATTCAGCATAGGAACAGTATATTGAAAGCTTCTAGAGAAAAGAAACAGGTCACATTTAAAGGAAAACCCATCAGAATAATGGTAGATTTCTCTTCACAAACTATCAAGTCAAGAAGAGTATGGAGCAAAGTACTTCAAGTCTTGCAAGAAAACAAATTCCAACCCAGACTGATATACCCTGTAAAACTCTCTTTCAAGTTTAATGGAGAAGTGAAATGCTTCCATGACAAACAACAGCTAAAGAATTTAATGATGACAAAGCCAACCCTACACAGATTACTAAAAGATATTCTATAGAGGGATCAAAATGACCACAACTCCATGAAGGAGACTGGAAAGAACCCACCAAATAGGGCAAACAATTAAACACAGGAGAGGTGTACAACAGCGGTCTTTCAATTATTCTTTTGTATACAGCAGCAAAATATTTCCATCAGCATACTTTACAAATGGACTTCTCCTACATCCTATGGATCATGATTCTGTCTGGTTCTACAGGGTGGAAATCAAGGAAATAGCAGTACCTCAGTCCCACAAGTGACACCTGGCCACCAGTAAGCATCATGGACACTGTCCACATCCACCACATACTAGAACTTTGTGCGATATCCTATCGCCAAACAGTTAGAAGTGCTGGTCATATATTTGCTATTCTAGTCTTTATGTTATGTTTTATTCTTAGTAATTCTTTTTTTTTCTTGTTTACTGATTATTTCTTTTCTTTTTTTAAGCTATTTTTTTAACGGTAATTCTTTACTATCGTGAAAACTTTCTCTTAGTTGATATTTTTGCATATGTCAACCTATTCAAATACTATGCAAGTACTCTGAATTGATCACAGATTCATACATATGATACACAACATTCTGGTCTCTAAGTTGGACTCATGATTTAATTTTACTTTTGGAATATT
>PVKN010006468.1:0-28458 GCA_004027915.1 Capromys pilorides
TCTGTCAAGATTTGAAGAGCATGATGGGGGGGGGAGGGGGCAGGCCACAAGGTCCTGCAGGGAATGGGGTTCAAGGCATAGGACAGAGTAAAGTTGAACACCCTGAATCAGTAACATGCCCAGCGTTCTAGAAACAGTAAGGGATGGTACGAGTGGAGTAACTAGGTGAACAGAAAGAGTAGGCTGAAAAAATGAAAATGAGCTATACATAAAAGACAATAGCAGCTGTATTCAGACAGAAATAGCAGTGGGGATGGAGAGGCTGAATATACTTAGAAGCTATAGCCAGAAAGATCAATTGCCAAAATGACTTGGACATGACCTATGCTGCTGTCAACCACCGAGGATCACAAGAGTTGTGTGTGAGCAACCAGATGCCCAGAATCACCGTTTGTCAAGTTTGGGGAGAATACAAGGGGGCTGGAGAAGGTAACAAGTGGACTGCACCACAGTGCCATGTGATGACAAGCTTCAGAGGTCTTTTCTCACAATTGTACGTAGAGACCTGGAGCAGGTAACTAAATTTATTATTTGAATTCAGGAGAGAAATCTGGGCTGCAGGTACAAATTGGGTAGTCATCAGCACGATCGTGCTTTTCACAGTCGTAACAATGAGTGGGAGCATTGAAGGTACAGGTAGAGAAGCAGTGCAGGGCTCGCACTGTGTATTGTTTTGTTGGGTAGAATTCAGGGAGATGCTGCAGGACTAGCAAAGGAGGTTGTAAGGGGCAGCCTAGAAAGGTGAGATGTTGGGACTCGGTCTCTTGGTGGCCCCTGGGAGAGGGGATTTAGAAAATAAAGGCTAGAAACAAAAGCTGAGGTTGGGGGGAGTCCTTGTTACCTGATGGGCAAGAGGACTGAGCAACAATAGGAGGTGGGTTTATTCATACCTTTGAAAATTAGTGTCAGGGGGGGACAAAGTGTTGCCTAGCAACTAATGACTGAAATTGTCCAGGCAGGACCATTTCTCAAGACTGAGTTAGCTTGACTAGGCCTTCTGGCCTTGTTTTGTCCCCACATATACTCCCAAATTCAGCCACTCACAACAGTGACAGGAAACCCAGAATGTTTGTGAAGGAAGCGCTCAGGGAAGGAAGGCAGGGCAAGCTGCCAAGTGCTTCATCTGTCATGTGCCCTGATAGACCGACTGCTGGGGCACTCAGTGAGGAAGTCATGTGCTGCTCCCACTGTGCTACGAAATTCCTTTTCATGCTGCTGCAATTTTCCCTCTATTTCAAAATGTCCTCACTTTCACTTGAATTATTTCAGTGTGAAAACAGAAATAGCCAGAAGTCCACCCCTCGTGAGAGCCACCACCTGCCACATGGAGAGAGACTCTGTACCAGTGGCTGTGGCAGAGTCACACATCTGTGCAAACTCAGCCCTCTCTGGGTTACTAACCATCCTTGCTTAGCAGTATTTCTTTCCTTCACTGCCTTCTCAAAATCACTATTCTCATCCACACTCCAGGGTCCAGAAGCACATTTCTTTGTTGTAAAAATGGTTTGTACATTTTAAAGAATGCATGGCATAATGTTTTACCACAGTGATCTAATAGCAATGGGCAATCTTTGTGAACTTCACAAAATCTCGGTTTTCAGTTACTCTTTTAGTCAGTGTTAGAATCTCGCTTGTTGAGGTTGTTGAAGTTCAAAGTAACAGGCCTTCTGGCCTGTTAATAATAATAATAAAATAATAATAAAAATAATAATAACCAGGGCTCATTTTAATTCTAATTCTCAGTTAAATGAAATTATCAGTGAGGTCTGAGTTAAGTAACCAGTAGGTATTGTTAGTTAAGAGTTAAATATACATAAGGATAAACATGGGTATTGGCCTCCGCACCATTCGAGGATCACTATGGGAGATTTCTGATCCTGAAGGTGTGGTGTGGCATACACTACCTTTCTCCACTTTGGAAATAGCTGCTGTATCTCGCCAGGCCTGACCCCACTATCCCAGGGCTCAGAGTGGTCTCCCTCAGGCAGAAAATGTTGCCTATATTTTACCAGGGGTAGAATTTCTTTTCAGTTCAAGGCACCTTACTGAGTAGAAGACTTGAGAAGGTGTCTTTCTCCTCAACAAGTTTAAATCCTAGTGAGGACTGAAACATACCCACAGCTCAGTGCAGAGCAGGGTGACGGTTCTGAGCCCATGATGGTGGCATAAAAAATAATAATAACCAGGGCTCACAAGATGGCTCAGGAGACTAAGGGCCTGCTTAGGCAAGCACAGGGATCAGGATTTGATCCCTAGGACCACATGTTGAGCTGGCCTGGCCCCTGGGTGTGCACTGAGCAGGGGACCAAGTCTGGGCGTGGTGGTGCACACCTGTAATCTCAGTGCTGGGAAGGCTGAAAACAGGAGGATTACTACAAGTCGGAGCTGCGTAGTAATACTATTTAGATATGAAATATGAGAATGACAGACAAGGAATGGGGCAACCAGAGGAGTCTGATGTCGTGGAAGTGAAAACACATCAGCCTGGTGCGGGGGAGCACTGTGCAGAGTGGGAGGGTAAAATGAATGATGCTCAAGCAGAGGTGATGTGGACCATGTTTCCAGGAGCAACATCACACAGGTGCCTCAGAGGCCACGGGCGATGGAGCTAGCAGTTCTGGTGGGCTCCTCCGGGGTGCTGGGGTGTGCAGCCCTGCAGCAGGGCCGCTCAGTCCATGCTGGCTACTTGGAGGCAGAATCTGCCAGACAGGCTGGCTGAGGCACGCCCCGAAGAGGCCTCCACACAGAGTAAGGAGGACCAGTTTTTCAGGACCAAGGCTGCTGGCCGATTCTGGGCACTTTTGGTGGCCCTCGGAGCTGCACCTGGCTGGTCTGCATGGCCTTCCAGCTACATCATTAACGCGAAAGAAATTGGTCTATAACCACCTTGTTTGATCCACAGACTGTCAAGCAATCGAGTTCTCGGAACTGAGGGATGGCCGTGGCATCCGCCATCCATCCCATCCATAGCCACCCGGGGAGTTGATTTTGAATCAAAGGTACTTTAGGCAAATGACGAAGCTATAAGCTACATTTCATGCTGTGAGTGCCAGGCTGGGACAGGCTGAGAAAGCAGCTTTCAGACGCTGGCAGGGGCACAGCCAGAGCTGGCAGCCGGAGGCGCTCGGCCATCTGCCCAGAGTGCCCAGGGCCACACCTTTCTGAGCTGACTACTTGTGCCTTGGCTTCTGTCTCCTGCCTAAGAGAGGTTTCCTTTCTCCTTCGACAAAATCAGCCTATTAAATCTTCATTTGAGTTTAGATAACTGATATGTCCCTGTTTATTGTTTGTTTCTGCAATACAGGAGGCTGAACCAGGGCCTGTGCTCAGAGCTCTGTCACTTGCTCCCTAGCCCTTTTTAGTTTATTCTTTTCTTTTGACACAGCATCTCACCAGTCACTAACTTGTGCTGGCTGGGCTCACATTTGTTGTCCCCTCACCTCCACCTCCCGGACCACGAGGATCACAGGCTGGGGCCGCTACCCTGGGCTCAGCTGGCTTTGATCTCCCAGAGTGAGTCCATCCTGAGTCTGGATGCCATGTCCTCTCTAAAAGGAACTGCAGACATAGCATGCAGGGCCACTGTGTACCACGAGGGAAGGGACCCCAGTGTCACTCAGTGTGCAGCCCACGGCTTCCAAATCCAGCCAAACGCTAGCTCTCTAGTTAGTAAAATAACTCTCCTTTGCCCATAGTGGCATCTCTTGCCACTAGCCTGCCGCTGCCACTGCCCTTCCTGACATGAGGTCCTTTCTTCCTTCTCTCGGGGACTGCTGAGCCTCGGTCTGTGTGGTGCGAGTTGGGCTTAACTCCAGCTCTGGTGCCCACAGCGAGCATATGAATGTGATCTCATTATTTGGAGCATCAGATTTCCCTGGGCTCGGTGATGAGTTTATTGTTAGACAAGCCCGGAGACTGCTCTCAGGAAAACAAAGACATATTAACATTGTTCTGGGCAGCGCCAGCTGGAACCAGTGAAAGTCCCGCTGGACTCTTCTGGGGGTGACAGGAGGGGGCAAGGGTCACTAGTGACGGACCTGTGCAGTGGAGAGCAGGTGGGGCAGCTGCTTGCCCAAAGAGCCCATGAAGGGGTGAAACCCAGGCAGGAAACTGGTTCAGTAAAAAGAGAAAAGGTTTCCAAACTGTAAGGTTTCATTGGAACCGCTGATCAATGCCTTATTTACATCCATAATTTCTAATCAGGTCATTTACCACTAAGGAAGTCATCACCTGTTCTTCTCATGTCTCCCTATCTGAGGCCTGCCTCAACCAACCCCCATCTTAACATTTAAAAGGTTCCTGCGACAGCGAGCACTCCCAGCCATGGGACTGCAGTGCAAGCCCGATTTATGTTTTGTTTCTGTAAGAGACGGTTATGGAGCCTCATTGCTCTGTAAGCTACTTGACAAACATTGTTTGATCGGCACAGCAGTACTGTGAGACCATGACTCCTTTCACCCTGGGCTTCCATGTGAGGAGACCTGGCCATGGTCACACAGCTCATGTGAACAGAGGGAAGGAGGAGAAGCCAGGTCTGTGATACCCACCCATTTCCATAGATGCTTTTTAACTCCAGCTTGATATAAACATCCAGCATCTACAGAGTACAAAAACTACCATTTCACTCCAGAGGGCCTGATTAACTGGTCTCAGTTGGGTCCTCTGAAACTGTTTTCATAGCTTTATAGATGATGCAAACATATAATTCTTGTTGAAGAAAACACTCATGCGAAAGATCGACCATTGCCTTAGTCCACATCCCCGCAGCCCAAAGGCAGCTCAGGCCAAAGTCTCGGTGGCTGCCATCTCTCCTGTTCACAGGGAAGCAGCTGATCCCAGTTCAGGCCTGTGAGGACAATCTTTAGGGCATGTGTTTCTGTGGACAGTGACACTGTTTGGAGGAGAGCGAGCGCTGTGACTCATGAAGCTATAGGTGTGGGGAAGGGCTGGCACAGGTATTTAAATTTAAATATCTACAGATGACCCAATTTTAGCTTCTTCTTCTGTTGTCTAAGCTAAAGGAAAAATAGGAATGATTTTCAGCTCTAGCTTGGACTTGGCCCAGATAAACCTCTAACAGCAGTGGAATCCTGCCTGTTTACATAAGGTCTGTCTCCAAGGCATACAGACTCCTGCTCTCGCCTCTGTGTCCGGACTCTGAAATGAAGAAAGAAGCATCATGTGACTTGTCATTGTACCTCCTATCTCTTGGTACCACGTCTGTACCCCTAACTTGTGTGTGGGTCTTAGGACTCACAGAGCTGGTACACTTCTAGGGAAACAGAGGTGAATGTATGCGTGAAGAAACCTTAAGAGTTAGGGGGAGAGATTTTGCTTTCCACCCGTCCCGTCACTGCTTCCGATGAACACTGCATCTGTGCCATACGAGTCTTTGCCTTCGGTGCCCATCTTGCTCCACTTCTAGAATTTCTTTAAATATCACCAGTTCTAGGGACTGTCAATTCAGAGGCTTGCATACTCAGCGTGGAATCAGTAAATATTTTTTCTTGCCTTATTTCTAATTTTTCTTTCCTTATAGAAAATTTAAAAATCTGTTTTCTTAAAATATAAAGATTTCATCTCTGCTTTTTTTTTTTGTCTTTTTGAGACAGGGTCTCTATGCATTTCAGATTTCAGGCTGGCCTTGAGCTTATGTTTGTAGCCCAAGCTGGTCTCAAATCCTCCTGCCTCAGCCTCCCAAGAGCTGGGATTACAGGTGTGTGCCACCAAGGCCAGCTTCATCGCTGTTTTTAAAGAAACCAGAGTCTACCTAGGATCAGCAACTATATTCGTCTTTCTGATAAATATAATCTTGGCATCTAAATGTCTGTTTCCCTTTGTTGCATGTTATTTTTACTCTGTAAGTTTTATTGCTTTTAAAAGTTCTTCATAAATAGAATCAGCAAATAAAATTTTTATAAACTATCTACACTTTAAGACCCCGTGCCCCACCCACACATTCCCCAGGCTTTCCAAGATCATTTGTCTTTTAAATGAATCCATCTCCCAATTTAGAACATCGGGTGGCGAACACAAAGGAAGACAGAAGCTTTCCATGTTTTCATTGTTTGCCTCGACCAAGCAGACAGAAGTCTCATTAATTATTCCTCAAATTTGAGAAAGATAATCAGGGAAGGGAAGGAGAGATAACCAGGTAGTTAACAATGTGGAAAGAGAAAGTTAGTACCTAACACTTACAACCCGTGATGAGACTGAAAGACATTGTCCAGGGTCCAGCGCAGCCAAGTAGCTGTTGGTATTTGACATACAATAGCTGACTCCTAGAAGACTATGGGGATAGATTACTACAGGCTTTGATGAGCAGGAAAACGCGTAAACTATATTCTTACTTTCCGAAGGGCAATTCTGTGGGAGTAGCGTCTAGCAATCTTTTTGATGCAGTTCCAGATTTGGGATGAATTGCGTGCTCGTGGGGTGAAATCACTGTGTCCAGGTGGTCAAGAGAACCGAGGAAGGGGTGGGGTTCCGTGACTCACTGACTTCTGTGGTGTGAGGGTGAGTCCAGCCATTCCATTGCCTCTATAAAGCAATTTCTCTGTTCAGCAATGACTTGTGCTTGTGCTTTTCCTAAAGAAATAAAGATACTCAGATACGCTTTCCTTTTCTCAGGAATCCTTGTCATTTCTAACCACAGCCCAGGGTCCCACCCTGAGAGAGCGTCTTCCTGCAACCCCTTCTCTTATGTTAACTTTTTCTCCAGCTCTTAGACTTATGTCACATCCGTCACATACATGGCGATAAACATCGCAGATGGAAGTCATTCAGAAATCATAGGAGAGAGATGAAGTGTATATGAAGCATATATCCATGAAGCTTTGACCTGTGGCCACCAGTCTCAGGCACAACCATGGAACACAAGCGGAGCTTGGCTTGCCCACCAGACCCTGCAGCAGGCAGAGACATTGCCGAGCTGTCACCGTGTTCTGTGTTCTGGGTTCCATGCTATGTGATGGGAGGTAGACGGGTTGCTTTTGTGACAGTATGATCTCCTGTGAGTCCAGAAGGTCACCTTCTAAATAGAGTCACCTGGGAGGTTGACCAGACACTGATGTCGCTGTTTCTACGTCACTCTCTAGGAACCTAGCTGAACTTTCCGTTGTAGGTCTCCGTGTGCTCTTCCCATCTGTCCCCCGTGGATGCCAGGCACTGTCACAAGGGAAAGGTGTTCGTCCCCCAGAGCTGAGCATGTGCTTTTCTTCAGCAGGGATGGACTTGTGTGCAGTAATGATTCCATGGGGGCTGGGGAGATGGCTCAGCAGCAGGAGCGCCTGCCTGGCAAGCTCAGGTCCTGAGTTGGATCCCTAGTACCTCATGCCATGCTGGCCCTGGACCAGGACACGGTGGTGCACACCTGTAATCCCAGCATTTGGGAGGCTGAGACAAGAGGCTCACCATGAGCCTGAACTGCATAGCCAGACCCTGTATAAATAATAATAATAATAATAATAATAATAATAATAATAATAGTAATAATAATGATGATGATGACTCCATGATATGGAATGTACTTTCAAACCTTTTATTTGATTTTGGTTTCGAAATTATTCAGCCATCCAGAATAGCCCAAAACCATTGTTCACTTTTCTTGACCAAGGGACAACATTTACGTAGCCATGGTAACGTGACAAGTGAACAATGACACAACGCTAGGCCCTCATCTATGGACCTTATTCGGATTTTGACAACTGTGTCACTGAAGCCCCATTCTGCTCTGGGACCCTAGCCACCCTTGCCTCTTGTGTTCCGTTGCAACTTCTCTGTAATTGTCCTTGCTCTAGAAGGACTGTCCAGTCTCCCAGGACTTTGACACTTTTGAAAAGTACTGAGGATGCGTGTTGCAGACCACGCATTGCTTGTGGCTTTTTGGTCATATGTAGTAGAAGTGAATGCCACGGAAGTGATGTGGGCTCCTGCTCACTGCGCTCTAACAGGATATTCTAAAGGATTCTGCACCAAGCCACCAAAGGCAAGGGCTCACCTTTCTGCTTCACAGAGTTGATCCTGAACACCTGTCAGGTCCTTTGCACCTTACAATCCCATGCTTCTCTTAGCTGATTTGTACAGGTTCATCCAGTCCTCCTCCAGGGGAGTGGGCTGCGAGGGCAGCTCCTCGACCCACAGGACACCGCTAGGACAGACTCAGGTGGGAAAGGCTTCCCGCGGTCCACTCTGTTTAGAAATCAGGCCTGCAGAGGTGAGGTCTCCGGCCTGTGCCCAGTGCACTCCCGACCTGGAGGGATGAGGGGAGCAGCAGGCTTCCGCATTCCTCAGGAGCACATTGGGCATTTAGGTCTGCCTGAAGGGTGAGAGAGACAACTCTTTTTATAAAATTCACTGATATGCTTAATCAATAAATTCTACCTTCTTCAAAAAGGATAGCTTTCCTTCCCTGAGGGGTTTACTTTTGAAGATTCTGCTTTTTATGGTGTAATGATCGATGCACTGAGTGTGTTTACGTGTTGAAAAGATTACGAAAGAAACTCTGCTGATTATACAGTGCACTGCTTGTGGCCACGACAAGGACTAGACAAGGCTCTCATCCTTACCTCAGCTCATTAGTGGGTCCCAAACATCCAGCTGCTGGGAGAGAGTCTTGCTTTTTATTCTTTTAAGAAAGCTTGAGCTATTCAGCCAGAAGCCATGATTGCATGAAATGATGTTTAAGAAACTTAAGTCTTGAAGATTGTAAATGGAAAAAGTGTTTTTTCATCAAAATATTCCTAGAAAAATAGTAGGACGGCAATATTTGAGATGTGCTTTTACTTAAATATTGTTTTAAAAGAATGCATACTTTGTTTGCTAGAACAAAGTAATCCCAATTATAACTCCATTTCTTCTGTGTTACAGCAGACCCTGCCATGCTGTCACTCACATCTCCACTTTCCACGGCTTAGGTAGGAGGAGGGGCGTCCTGGCACCAGGGCACATCTGTGCCAGGCTTCCCGGTGGCGCTGTGCAGTCCGTTTCCCTTCCTTAGTCCTCACACCCAGCATATTGGTAGAACAGTAGTCCTGGTGACCTTATATATTTCAAAAAAAAATGAGTAAGTCTCATGTGAAAGATAATCCTGAAATTTTTCAAACAAATATTAAAAGCATTTTTTTAATTTTACCAAGATACTGACAGAATATACTGTAATGATTTCATTCAAGTGCATTTCTATTAAAGGAAGATTAAAACTGGGGCTGTATGTTCATGGCATGGGGTAATCAGATAAACAGGAAGGAGCTCTGGTGTGGTACAAATTAATTACATGCCCCTAGGAGTACAGATTCGGCATTTCCAGTCCTATATTTTATTATATTTTAATTAGTTGTAAGAAGCTGAATTGCTCACATTTTTGGTTCTATTAAATTGAAGCATGCTCCTCTACATGTTCCCTAAGAAATGCACTTATGAGCTGCCGCAGCTACGACTTGCCAGTAGTAACAGCTATTACAGTGCACACATCTTCTCTTCTAACATGCTAAACATTCCATCTTTGGTTTCTGTTTGCCACAGGATTTTCAGTTTGCATGCTAGATTCATCAAGACACTGCAAGTGATTTCCATTTTCTGAAAAGCAGAGCTGGGAGGTGCACCAGACATGCCCGGGGAACGCTCCCCACGGAAGTTGGTGGGGACAACCGACCGAGGGCTTCTCACTCCCCTTAGTCCATAACACCTCTGCTTTCCCTTTAAGGGAGAGCAGATCAGCGCTGTCTTGGCTGTATTGTCTGCTTCTGCTAACTTCACGGGGTGCAAATCTGTGTTCTTCCTGAAAGCCTGTGTTCTTCCTACCTCTGACCTTTGGCACTGCGGCTAATATTTCTCTGAGTGTGAGCGCGCTCCGCCAACTATTATTCACCAATCATTATTCCTGACACCTTCTCCGAGGTGTGAGCATCTGCCGGCTGCTGACGAGGGTGCAGCTGTTGCTCAGGGACCGGCTCTGTGCTGTTGCCTGGCAACCGCTGCAAACCAAATCCCGAGGCAGGTTGTCTGCCCAGGCGCACCTGCCTGCCGACCCAGCTATTTATTTAATTAAAAATCTGTGCCTGCACAACAGCTTGGCCGGAAAGGCACCGGCAGCAATTGATTAGGACCGGGCTCGGGGATCCCCACCCCCACCCCTACCGCCCAATAACCCCTCACAGGCCGAGGGTGTTTCTGGCCTCCCACACTTACTCTTAATGACTTTCCAGAAAGTGTGCCGGAGCAGAGTGGGCATGGATTCTATTTGTGTGTCAGACAAATGTAGCAATCTGTCAGGACTGTGGCTTCGTGTGTGAAAGGAGCCCCGGCTAAAATGCGTCAGGGACCAGGGTGCTTCACGTAAAGGGTGCTGCTCCTGAGCATGCAGCAGAAGAAAAGAAAGGGGAGTAAAAATACAGCAATGCGCTATATTATTTATTAGATCATATATCATATTAAATATTATATTACAAAACTATAATTATGTAGAAGTATTAGAGACAGGATTAACTTGTTATTAAGGAAGTCGTCCTTCCTCATCACAGTCTAAATTGCTTTTACTTCCCTTCAATTAAGAAACAGCGTGTACCTCTGTCGAGGCCTTCACGCTCTCTCTCCAGTTACACTGGTGTTCTAGTCCATTCTGCTCTTTGCATTTGAAAACTGAAAGATGCTCTTTTATGTCAACCAAGTGATATTAGAGATAAAACTGTCAGGAAGCAACTCCCTCCATTGAAATTTCTTCAAAATCCCACAGCGCCCTGGGGATGCGTCCGCACACCCCTCCAGCGCTGTCCTTTCAAGCCCCAGCCCCCCGCACTTCTCTGAAGCAGCTCCATCTGCAGGGTTTTGAGAGAGAGAAAATAAAAGGCCTCAGGTGTAACTGCTTGACAGATTTATTTTAATATCTTTGAGGTGAAGCCTTTAAATCCAAGCTCCAGGTACAGAAGTATTCTTCCTAATTTTTATAGCAACCATTAAAGTCCGCAAAGATCTTTATTAAGAATTTGATGTTTGTTGTATCATCATGAGCCGCATAAATTATCATTTTAATGCCTGGAGTTAATTCTCTGAGAACAGTGTAAAAATTACCTGTGCTAAGCTTGTTTTTAGGAAAGCTACTAAGTAAAACACAAATAATAAAAAGTCACTGTGAAGGGGTGCTTATGCCTAAGGAACAGATCTTGCAGGGGTGTTGCTAAGTGGCGGTCCACACGCCTAGCATTGGGGAGTCTTGGGGGCCAATCCCTTCTACTGCAAAACTTATATATAAATAACAAATTGTTTTATATTTTATGTGCATGTCTCTGTCTATAAAGTTACAGTTTTATTTAATCCAGATTAGTGATTCTTAACAGTACAAAAACCAACCATTATTTAATCAGATTATTAATTTCTTTTAAACTGGACCACACCAGCTTGGTGGAATAATCTTGTCAACTGGCCTGGACTTGAGGCTCTTGGGTGGGGCTTGGCCTGTGAGCGTGCCGACCTCGACTTGGACGAACCCCGGGAGGAGCCCCTAGTAGAATGGCTGAGAGGGAAGAAGCGGTTGTGGGGGTCGGGTATGCCCTTGATCCGGCCTGTGGTCCTTTAGTCATTGGCGCTGTCCCTGCCCTCTGATCCCTGGCGCCATGAACTGAGCGCCTTCCCTCCACCACGCTCTTTGGCCGTGGCGCTGCTGCTGTGGAGCCTTCTCGCCGTGGACCCGACTGTGAGTCTGAGAGACAGCAGCAGCGCCCCCTTCAGGATGTTTTTGTTGAACGTTAGCGCCCAACCGCAAGGTCTGCCCTTATAGTAACAGTACTGCGAAAGCACTGGTCTTACACCGAGTTTTCCACTCCACTATTCTTTCTGCTCTGGTACACTGGCTTGGGATCCGCTGACGCTCCGCGCTCCAGCGCTCGTCTGCCGCCGTCTTGCCTTCCACAGCGCGGGATTCCTCTTCCACTCTGGTAGTGAGTGCTGAAGTCCTCCTGACCTGAGTCCTTGAACAGCTGGTAGCAAACTGCGCGGTGTGTGCATTAGTTCAGCCAGCTGTAAGGCGCGAATTACGTTGAATGTGAAACGGTAGGAATTTAGAATGTTAAAGACTCAAAAATGACAACAGGAGTTATTCACTAGTTTGAAGATGTGGAAAAGGAATATGGACACAAAGTAGATTTTTGTAAAACGTGAGGAGGTCATACTTTTGGTTCTGCACGCATTGCTGTGCTACAGTAGTGAGTCTTCCAAAGTCTGTATTTCTCTCGGACAAATATGCTTCAAAGTTAAAATCTCCAGATCACAACTCTTCCTACCCCCCTCCAAACCCGCCTCGGCCTGCCCAGTCTCAATTTCACCACCGCATGTATTCGTAGTTACTCCAGCAAACACGGGCTTCATCCTCATTGCTTGTTTTATCCTGCACGCTGCATTGTGAAGGCAGACACCACCCCTCCACCACATCTGCTGCCTATCATTAGTCTTGAGTGATTCCAGCTGTCCCGGGTCTCCTTCCCAACTCCGGGATGCTGATGCTGGTGCTGGATAGGCCTCTCCGAAATCCATATCCGGGTTGGGTCCTGGCCTGGGCCAACTTCCTATGGCTTCCTGCTGCTACCTCAGATGCCTGAGGCCTGACCCTGGAACACACCGGCTTCTCCAAAGCATCCTGCAACAAATGTCCACATCGCAACCCTTTCCTCTAGAGGTTTCAGCCAGCTCCTCAGCCAAGACTCAGCAGCTGACCCTTGGCGTTCCCTCTTGCCCCGTTCATGGTGCTGTGGCAGTGTGCGGTGCAGTTGGGCAGCTAACAGGTGGGCTCTTGTCACCTGGCTGTGGTGTCCTCAGCAAGCGTTCTGCTCACTTTCCTTCACACTGCATCTCTACTACAGTAGACCAAGAGACATGAACCCCAATGATGAGCAGCAGAACCACAGCGTGTTGGTATAGAGGGACAGAGGTGAGAAACGGTGCTTGCCCAGAAGACAGGCTTGACTCCCTCCCAGGCCTGACCTGTGAAGTCACCAGAGCTTCGGGGAGCTACTTAAAGAGCACCCAGTGCGCCTGCAGAATTAAGATGGAAGCTTCCCGGTGGCTGGAAGGATCAGCCAGGCTCGAGGTCTTTGGAGAGAGAATGCACAGAACAGGACTGACGCTTCCTACAGGGGGAGTGAGTTCCCCCTTACCTCCAGGCCTCATCCCCCACATGCTGGAGCTGGTGTGCAGAACACGAAAGGCAGCCCCGGGTGGGACCTTGGATAGACGAGGGCCCTTTTGCTGTGTTTATAAAACTGTGCTGAGATGAAACTCTGCCATGTGCAAGGGGTGGCTTTTCTCTTACTGAGCCATCACACAGAAGTCCTGACCATCGCAGGGCCCTGCTATCCCAGCCCATCCTAAGGAGCATCTCAGTGTTGTCCTCCTGTTAGGGTCTGTGTCTAGTTGTGCCCCCCAAAGCCTCATGCAATCATGGGGAGGGGCCTCTAGAGTTTGAGACTGACTCATGATCCACTGGGATTATGTGTTTTGGTGCTGATGGGATTATGGATCTGAGTACTGCTGGGAATATGGATGTGGCCTGAGATAGATAGCCTGAGGCAGAGAGCCTGAATGTGATATAAGAGAGACAGAGAGCAGACCCTCCCTCTGTTGCTCTCTGTTGCCCTGGTTTGTCAGTTGCCTCTGTCACCATTTTGTTACAATTGTTCCTGTCACCATGAACTGCTGCTCTCTGCCCTGTTCCAGTCTGCCTTGAAGCCGGCCAAGTATCGACTGAAACCTCCAGCAACTGTGAGCTAAATAAATCTTTCCTTCCTTCATTTTGGTTGTTGAGTATTTGTCCCAGCAATGAGAGAAGAGTAACTAAGACACCTCCCAAGGCAAAGGGCCGTGCAGTGAGGGGCTTGATGGGCTGAGGAATCCAAAGGGAGCAGAGTAGGAAAGAGCCGGGAGAAGCCCCTATGGGCTGCCTCCCCAGCAGGCATCAGGTGAACCCCCAAAGGCTTCCTCACATCCCTCCTATACTGTGGGTTCAATTGCATTTCTTTGTGCCTAAATTTAAGAAGAGAAAACTAAAAGAAAAAAATAATCAAGCTGATTGTTTTCATTCTCCCGTGTTTTGTTAGCTCCAGAGTTATCCTTTGGGAAGAAGTCTAGCTATAGGCTACACAATGACCCACACCACTCCTCACCCAGGAGGGTCAAGTGGGGAGACACAGGTAGCAGTGCGGTGTGCTTGTGGGTGCCCAGCAGGAGCCCTCTGTGTCTCCCACACAGACATGGGGTGTTAAGTAGCTTGGTGGACTAGAAGTGAACAGGAAGCAGTGGATCGGGCACAGGGGGCTTGCACCCGAGTGGAGACGGAGGCCATTGCTTCTGCCAGCCGTGGGGACCCTGCAGCCGTGGCCCACTGTGTCTTCCTAAGCTTTCATTAGCTGTAGTAAAATGGGAAGTATAAAATAATATCTCTTGTGTTTCTTTGTACCGTGTGAGCTGCTCAGCATAGGACCCAGCAGTGCTTAGCCAAGCGCTGCTTACTAAATGACCACGCCGGTAGCTCAGTGTGACTGAACTGCACAGAATACAGAAACACAAGACGGCGTGTGAGTCTAGATTTGTAGATTACCAAGCACAAAACTGGACTTCTGTTATGCAAGAAACATCCCCAAAACAAAAACATTGGGTCTGAAATCATTCTAAGATTCTTTGTCTGTAATGGATGAGTACTGAGAATTTTGAGTATTTTCCCTGATATTTAAAAGAGGCTCCTGTCTCAAATTATGCCTCAAAGAGAAACCAGAAAAGGATATCTTTTACAGTATTGCAAAGTGTATTTACACAAATGACTCAGAAAGATGAATTTGTAACAAAATCTGTCCTGTGAGACGGCCCTGGGTAGGTCACTCCCCTCACCATATGCTATTGTGTGTCTAGGGGAAAATCGATACCAACAGAGCCCATCAGGCTTTATGGATGTCACGTGGTGTGCCTTCAGTGGTGGCTTTAAACCTGAGGATAGTGCTGACCCGGAGCTTATTCCGAAGCTGCTGCTGCTGCTACTGCATGGCAGGGCAGGAAGTTCACCCGCTCTGTCCCTTGAGTACAGGCCCTGTATCTCGTGCAACACATGGCTCACTGTACAATTTCAAATGTTGATCCACTGCTCTATTTATTTGCTTGAGAACTGTAGCTTACGTTTTCTTGATTTCATTTATATGAAATATAATCTATATAATCTATTTCTACTTCTCCACATGTCGGAATATTACTCACTGAAATAAATGTAGCAAAATAAATCTTAGATTTATTTAAGATTTGTTAAATAAATATGTAGGACAGTCACCAGGTGCTCAGAGACTCCGAGTGCACTCTATGGCAGGACACGGATCTCACTGATGCAGCCACAGAATTAGCGCAGTGGCTGGTTAATCTGCGTGGTTACAGTGTCCACACCTAGAAAACAGACCGGTGAAACCATTGCACTCGCAGGCCCGGCACTGAGCCAGGCTGCTGGACTGATATCGTCGTACCTCTAACGTTTCCTGTTTGCTTTGTGAGACACAGCGTCTAAATTAATGCCGGTGGGGAGACCAGTGCCAGGGCTCGAGTTCTTCAGAGGGTTCTGCCCCCAACAGATAGAGCAAACAAACCCGGGACCCCAGTTTTCCCTGGAGACCTCCTCACAGCTTCTTGTTGATTCTTCTGAGGCATGCTCAAGTGCAAAACAAATTTCTAAATCTTAACTTTTCAAAACGTGTAGAATGGAACTTTCCCCTAACATTTCAAAATATATTGCTTACTAATTGGTATGGCTATGTAATTTATAAGTGTCCATGCACCAGATTAATTAAAAGACTGCAGAATATGTCAGCACACTGGCCAGTGTTCTGGAAGTTTTTATCACAGTTGTCATGATGGGATCAATGATTTTTTATATTAATGAAAACATTGGTAAAACATGGATTTAATATCTCTGTGTAAGATATACAAATACACACTTACAATATAATTGACATTGTTTATGATGCTAGTATTTTTAAGAATAAAATTTGATCAGCATATTAGAATATAGTACAACCCTAAGAAAAACAAAACAGTTTTTTTGCTGGAACTACCATCTTCCAGTAATTTGCCAAATTGACTAACACAAAGGGCAAGAGGAGGAGAACCTGGTATATGTCCTCCAGGCCTTTTAGAAAACATGGGGTGGTTCCTTTGTCCACATACATGCGAATCTACAAAAAGGGTGACATTGTAGACATCAAGGGAATGGGCACTGTGAAAAAAGGAATGCCTCAAAAGTGTTACCATGGCAAAACAGGAAGAGTCTACAACGTTACCCAGCATGCTGTTGGCATTGTTGTAAACGAGCAAGTTAAGGGCAAGATACTTGCTGAGAGGATTAATGTATGTATTGAGCATATTAAACACTCAGAAAGTCATGATAGCTTCCTGAAACGTGTCAAGGAAAATGATCATAAAAAGAAAGAAGCCAAAGAGAAAGGTACCTGGCTTCAACTGAAGCCCCAGCCTGCCCCTCCCAGAGAAGCACACTTTGTGAGGACCAACGGGAAGGAGCCTGAGCTGTTGGAACCGATTCCCTATGAATTCATAGCATAAGCTGGGATGTTGCTCTGCCATTCACCACCCAATTGGCAGCTTCAGTGTTCTAGGTCCTATGTAAAAATAAAATCGTCCTGTGCTGTAGGGGTGGTTTTCTTTGTTGAACAACTACGTGGTGCCTTCTTACCTCAGAAATATTTGCAGCAAATTTTCACTGTAGCTAGCAATTGTGTCTGGTCTTGACTCCTCAGTGTTTTTCTTGCTGAAAGATATTTCTGGGGTGTTACGCAGGAGTATACCCAAATACTCAAATATTTATAAGATATTTACATTGGTTTGAAGATCCTATAAATCACCATGGGGAAAGATGTATCACAATAAATGGAAGTCACTTCAGAAACAGATGTAAGCCCATTTCAGTTCAATAAATTGTTTAGGACAAAAAAATTAAAACAAAACAAAAAACGAGCATAGAGCACAGATGCTGTTCAGCGACCGTGGAATGGCCTGCTGAGGGCCTCGGCCGCACCAGGGACGCCCCCACAAGGATCATTTCTGCTTTCTTGGGAAGCACCACTCTCCCTGTCCAGCTGCCAGGAAGAGCGCATTCTCCCACTCTGCCTGCTGCGTCCCAAACACTGTCATTTCCAAGGGTCCCTGTGATTGATTAGGGGGAAGGGTTTCCACTAAAGAGTCAAAGCAGAGTAAATCTCAGGATTACTGGAATTACAGAGGAGATTGCCAGCTGTCATCCTGGGGACTGGGAGGTGGTGACTGGGATGAGGAGCTGCCGCCAAGCCATCCCGAGACAGGACTCTGGGGAGGCAGACCTGAAATCCTTCCCCGGGTCACCAGCCTCAAGCAAGTGTGACCTATGACATTCCAGGTATGTGAAAAGCACTTTCCTTCTCTACCGAAGTGCACTTGACTAGAGATTTCAGTTGGTTTTAAGTGGAAAAGAAAAGTAATCATTACACACTCAGAATGTGTCTCAGTAGTGCTTGTACTTTTAGGTAGAAGAGTACTGTCATGGTGGATGGGTGAGCTCTGGGACTGGGCGTGGTTAGGAGCACGCTGCTGCCGTGTGCACTGCTTCAAGTTTGTGCCAAGGGCTTCTTCAACAGGCTTCCTTGGCATTCTGGGAAAGAGTCTAGGAAAGATAATGGAGACATCATCCCACCCTTGACAAAGGCTTCCATCAGGAGAGGCCAGAATCATTGATCAATCAACCATTCTCAGGGCAAAAGAGTCAGATTTGTAAAGAAAACTGGAAAAATGCACAATAAGTGCAATTTGTTTCTTTATCCATGCATTTCATTGCTCCTCCATTTTCTGATATTTGATAAATGTGTAAGTGGAGGTCAGATTGATGCAAGATGCTGTTGCTAAGTCTCGCACTTCGATCACAGAGCCACACATGGCTATTAAATTGCTTTCAATTAATTAAGATTGAATTGGTTAAAATAAATAAAATGTAAGATGTACTTCCTCCATCTCAGTGACCACATCTGGAATGTCCGAAAGCCTCACATGGTTGGCGACCACCAGGTGAGCAAGGCCTGTACAGAAGAGCTCCAGTACATTCTGTTCCCACAGTGTAGCATGGCTGACTCTACAGAGCTCAGTGGCAAGCAACGTAAGGGAGCAAGGCTTTGCCCCCGAAAGTAGACGGGCAGGACGTCCAGAGGCGGATTTGTCATTCTAGCGATCAGAGGGAAGGGCAGCTAAGCAGTGGAGCAACGGGAGCGCAGAACAGGGTGATCAGAAATGGCTTTTCTGAAGAGGCAACGTCTACATTGAAAGATGAACAGGTACTATTGTGAAGAGGAGTCGGCAAATGGTAGAAAGCAGGCAGTGGTGGGTGGTGAAATGCGAGCTCAGCCGCTTCCCACTTTCTGAGCTTTCCTAATGCAGCGTTTGAAAATAAAAAAAGGAGAGGCATAAAGGGGCCTCATAAAGCCTAAGCAGAAGAAAAGCACGCGTGGACCAGAAGCTCACCCGGGGACGAAACCTGGACACCCTCGAGGGTCCTCCCCCATTTTTGCTTCATGTTCCTATGTATATTTATTATTTTAATAGTGCAAACATGTGGAGCGTGGTGGGTAACGTCTTACATGGGTACAGGGTGTAATGACGAAATCAAGGCGTTAACATTTCCATCTCCTTGAGCATTTCAAAAAGGCTTGGACGGTTGGGTGATGATTTCCTGTATCTGTGGGGTGCAGTGTACAGTTCCAGGGTGCAGATGCCAGATGTGATGGTCACACTGAGGCAGTCAATATTTTGTCACCTTGTCATTGGGGTCATTGGGGGCCTTCCGGCTCCTCTTTAGAAGTCATTCACGAGATGCACAACAGGTTGCTGCGTGGAGGAGCTGCCCACGTGTGGTCCTACAGCCGAGGCTCAGTTCTTCTGTCTGTCAGGATTCAGATGCACATGATCCTTCCCAGCTTCTGTGGGTCACGGTTCTACCTCAGGGTCCCTTTCTTAAAAACATCGAGGAAGGAGGAAGACTCAGTGTTTGTCTTTCTGCAAATAACCCCGAATTCCAAGCTCCAGCTTCCGCATAAAAGATGCTCTTGAAGGTCTTAAAAATTATTTTGCTTTGTGTTACTGATTTACTAAGAATGGTATATTTCTAAAAATGTTTTTTTTTGTTTATACAGATGATTCATTTATAGTTCATATTCTATGTTTTTTGTTTGTTTGTTTTTGTTTTTGTCTTTTTGAACTGGGTCTCACTATGCAGTTCAGACTGGTCTTGAGCTCACTTTGTAGCCCAAGCTGGTCTCAAACTCACAATGATCCACTTGCCTCAGCTGCCCACGTGCCTGGATTATAGGCATGCACCACCAGGCCTGCCCTTTCTGTGACTGTTTTATTCAAGATTTTTTAAAATTAACATTTGTACATGTAGCGCCAGGCATGGTGGTATATGTCTGTAATCACGGTACTCAACAGGCTGAGGCAGGAGGGTTGCTGCACGTTCAGGACTTACTGGGCTGCAGAGTGAGTTCAAATCAGCCTGGACTACACAGCCAGACCTGCCTCAAGAAAATTATAGTGCTGTGAATAGTTTTCATTCGTTACACTTTCTAACTACATTTGAGCCTCCTAGTATAAACTATTCAATTTGTCAGCTTATTTTCCTCTCATCAGACATTTATATTGTTTTCTAGAGTTTGAGTTTTAGAAATAATGCTTTTATGAACATGTTTATACTTTTGTCTGGTTTCGTGGCTGGCCCATACTTAAGAGTAAAGCTCACTGGATGGGAATGCTTTTAATTAGCAAGATGCAATGACAGGCACAGGAGAGCTTGCTGGGATCCTGTCCTGTAGCTTCACACTCTCACCAGTCCAAAGGTGTAAATGCTCCAACTTGGCCTAGTGACTGAGGGTGCCCATTCTTCTAGATAATGTTAGAAGCACTTGTTCTTAGCCCGCAAGATCTCTGCTGACTTCTATCGCCAATTCCTCTACTGGATTATTCTTCTTTATTTTGTGGATGTATAAGCACTTTTCATTTATTCTGCAGAGCAATTTCTATCAGCTGGTGTACACACGATGTGTTCTGGACTGTGCCTTCTAGCTGCGCTCTTCTTATGTTCTTTAACACGCGTCAACATATTGACATACAGTTTATAAGCAGTGACTCACGCTCACTTTAAAGTGTGGCAAGTACTCTCCTTGTTGCTATAACAACCGCATACAAAATACATGGTCATTTCCACACCTCCTCCTCAGGTAGTGAGGGTCCCTTCAACCTGCACCAGCCCTGAACATGGGCCTCTGAGCCTCTGTGTCCCTGTCTTTCCCATAGTTCATGTGTGGCTCATGCACTACGAGATGTGCTGAGATTCATTTATGCTGTAGCTTGTGATGAAACTCCAGACTTTTCATTGCAGGTAGAATTTATTGCACGGGTGTACCCTAGTTTATTCACCTGCTGCTTATTTTCTATTGGTACATGCATGCACTGTAGGGCATGGAGCTCACTCAGAGACCTTGTGCATGCGTAAGATGTGTCCTCGCAGCCTTCAGCCGGCCGCTCCTCTCTTCACACACTCTATCTCATCTCCAACCATCTACTGGCTAGCTTCTTATCATCTCTACTGTATCCATGTATCCACTCCATTTTTAGGCTTCTCCTAGAGAGACAACATGCAGTATTTCACTTTCTGACTCTCATTTACTTCACTCAGCATGATGGCCACAAGTTCTATCAAATTGCCTGCCTGTTAGGCCAGCGAGCTAGCCCAGCAGACTGAGCACCTGCATAGGCAAGCACAGGCACCAGAGTTTGATCCCCAGCACCACACGTCATGCAGGACACACTGAGCAAGTGACCTAGACTTGGTGTGGTGGCACACGCATGCCTATAATCATAGCACTGAGGAGACTGAAAATAGAAGGAACACTACGAGTCCAAGCCACATAGTGAGACCCTATACCAAATACATTTTTAAAAAAATTCCCGCATGTGATATGATGTTATTCTTCTTTATGGTAGAGTGACATCCTATCATGTATGCATAAATTTTGTTTATCCACTCATCTCTTGATAGGCATCCTAGTGGCTTCTAACGTTTAGCTATTGTGAAGCTGCAATAGGCATGGATGCGTATGTACTACTGCAGGACATTGGCCTTGGGAGAAACAAGGGTCTTAGCTATGTCAGATGGTGCTCCTCATTTTAGAGTTTAGAGGAACCTCTGTGCTGTTTTCCATGTTCAGTTGTACTAGTTTACATTTTCCTTGAACAGCGTAGAAGGGTTTCTTTCCTCCCTCCAATCTCACCAGCATTTACTTATTCTTGACAAGAGCCACTCTGACTCGATGAGATGTATTCTCTGACGGCCAAAGCTGTTGAATATATTCTAAATGCAGCCGTCAACTACTTGTACTTCTGTCAGAGCTGCAATTCAGTTCAGTTTTCAATTTTTCGATTGAAAAATTTCAATTTTCCTATGTATTTAGGAAGCGAACTTTTTGAATTATTTATATGTTCTAAATAGCAGTTTTCTGAGACAAGCAGCTTTCTCCCGTTCTGTAGGTTATCACATCTCTCTGTTGAGTGTTTGCTTTGCTACACAGCAGCTTTTTGACTCTTGTGCCCCCATCTGTCAATGCTTGATGTAGTTACCTGTGCTACAAGAGTCCCCTCAGGAAGACTGTGCCTGTGCCTGTGGTCCCAAATGTTTCTTTTCTCTGTTGACATTTTCAAGACTCCTGGTCCTGTATCTTGCTCCTTCCTCCATGCATATTTGATTTGAGTAAACAGTGAGACATAGGGATCTAACGTTTGTCTTCTGCATGGGAATATCCAGTTTTCCCAGCACCATTTGTTAAGAGGGTGTCTATCTCTGGTGTTAGTGGTAGCCTCTTTGTTGAAGATCAGATGTTTGAAGGTACATGAGGTCATTTGTGTTTATTTTGTTCTACCCCATTGATCTACAGGTCTGTTTTGTGTCAGTACCATGTGGTTGTTGTTGTTTTGTTTTTGTAGTATAAACTGAAATCTGAAACTGTCATATCTGTTCTTGCTTAGGGCTGCTTTGGCTATTCAGGGTCTTTTGTCCTTTCATATGAATATTTGTAAGTATGTGCGTGTGTGTGTGCGTGCATTTCTTTGAAGTATGTTATTGATATTTTCACAGGGATTGCATTAAATCCTTACATTTACTTTTATAATATGCTTAATTCATCAGTTTCAGTTCCGTCAACCAAGAACAAGGCAGATCTTTCCATTTTCTAATGTCTTCTTCAATTCCTTTCTTCAAATTTCTAAAATTTTCCTTATGGTGGTCTTTAATCTCCTTGGTTGTGTTGACTGCTAGGTGCTTTTTAAAAGCTACTGTGAATGGAACTATTTTCCTGATTTGTTTCCCCTTGAGTTCATTATTATTGTGCAGGAAGACAATGGACTTTTGTGTTCTTAGGATCCTCCCACCTTGCCAAATTTATTCATTGAATCCAACACTCCTTCTGGTGAAGATTTTTCGGTCTTCTATGAATCATGTCACCTGTGACTGAAGATAATTTGGCTTCTTCCCTTTCTGTGCCTGGACTTTTGTTCCTTTCTCTCCCCTTACTGCTTTGGATAAGTATTAAGTATTATATTGAAGGAAAAGCAGAACAGAGTGCATGCTTTTCTCACCAATGGCTTTGGAGGAAATGCTCTCGGTTTTTCATAAGTCAGTGTGTAGTCGGCGGTGGTTTGTCATACAAGGCTTTTATCAAATTCACATAAGAAATTTTCATCTATAATTTTATCATGGAAGAGTGTTGGACTTTTATGAAGTCTTTTCTTTTACACTCAAGAAAATGTGATTTTTAATTTTGAATATATTTATGTAGCATGTTGTATTTATGGACTTACTGGTTTACATCCTTGCATCCCTGGAGAGGAAACAACTTGGTTATAATATTTTTAATCATTTTTTTCAGTTCTCAAAATGTCTTTACTTTTTAGAAAATGAATTCCAAGGTTAAAAAGCAATACTAGAGGACCTACGTGCAGAAGTGGATGTAGTAAGTCACTCAAAGCATTCAAGTATGAAAATGGCCATATAAGTATCCAAAGAGTATGATTAGGTGTTCCAAACAAATGTGTAAGTCATTCCTAACGAACTTGAACATTTCCTAGACAGGAAGAGAACAGTCAACATTTAAGGTCCTGAAAGCATTTTGCTTGGTTAATTACATTAGATGGACTGTTTGCCATTTGATCAAAGTCCAATTCTTTTAAACATGGATAAAGTATTCCACGGGTCCAATGTTAAAAGAGACAGCATGTTGTGAGTTAATTCTGTCATCATGTATTCCAACAAAGCTTAGAAAATAAAGATGTGGAGGTGGCTTTGGACTAAGCTTAACAGTCTTCTCCTCTGCTGACATCTTCTTTACAAGTCGGACGTGGCCGGATGGTGCGTTCACACTGCACAAGCTGCACTGAAGACCCTTTAGTGTCACACAGTGGTGGGTATGGGTTTACGGTGCCCAAGTCACACAGGATCTTCAGTGCCATCAGGTATGCCAAAGTTTTCATTACTGACATTTTTAATTTTTTTATTTATTTTATCTTATTTCATTAATTTTCATATTGTTTTGTTCCTTTTTATTTTTTCATTGCTTTTAATAAGAAATAACCATGTGACAGTTTCAAGACACATTAGTAGTACATTTCTTTTTTTTTAAATTTTATTTATTTATTTATTGTTGTATTATGGCTGACTCAGCTTGCCCTGGGGCTGGGGCTGGCACAGCATGTGGTGCCAGGGATTGAACCGCAGTCTTTTCAGTTCCTAAGTTTCCTAAGCAGGTGCTTTAGACCGCTGAACCATCTCACCAGCCCCATTAGTAGTACATTTCTAATATTTGATACAATGCATATTGTTGTCCTCCTATTAGCTATACAGAGCATAGGGTGTAGACGTTATAATTTTTCTAATCATTATTGGTATGAAAAATTTTTTTTCTCATTGAACTAAGAGAAAGTAGTTGTATACATAATCCAATGTTCGATAATCGATACAAAAGTTCCATGTTCTGTTATACAAGTCTTGCTTAAACTTGTCTTTAACTAACCAGCAGAAAGGTTTAACCACAAGGCATAAAATGTAAAGCTAGATTAGAATGCTGAACTACAAAAGGCTTAAATCAACAGCCTCCAACATTGCCAGTTTTACCAATAACCCACTGATTATTTATTTTTTTATTTTTATTTTTTAAATGACATTTAACAAGTGTTCTGTTCTTGCCAGCCTTGTTGGCACATGTCCAACATCCAAGTTTTTCATGTAACGTGTACACTCCATGTCATCATGAACAACACCTTGTCCTGTACTAGCAAAGGTTTCTGTGGCATACACTTCCCCTTCGTCCGTGTTACCTCCCTGCCTTTCACGATGGGCGTGGTCTTCCCTGCGTGTATTCTGTGTGGCCCAGCTGTGTGTCTGTTGAGATTATGGGTCAGTTTGTCTTCCTGTGAATTTCCACTTCCTGGGATCCCTTTGCTTCCTGGGTGGTCTCATCCACATCACACAGATGGACATCAATGCCAGCACACTTTATTCCAGGATTAGCGGCGTCTTTTACAGCTCTTAATAACATATCATATTTGGGATTAAAAGCGACTGTAAAAGCACAGTCAAGTATCCTACCACTTATATGTATTCCAAAGTCTATCCTACAGATGTCATTGTCCCATAGCGCTGTGGTGTCACCTGTGTCCAGTCATTGAGAGGACACCCACCCGGAAAGGCCAGGCCTGCATTCAAACCGTTCTCTTCTATGAGCTTGTGAGAACAGTCTCCCAGCTTCTCACAGATTTCTGTCATTGTTATCCTGGGCTTGATCCAGCTCATAACATATTTTCTAATCTGTCAATGTGCTTCCGCAGCTTGCTGAAAATCATTCCAGATCTCTTCACTAGTCTGACCTAATACTGTCTTTTCTTCACGTGTAGTTCTCCAAGCAGCTGTTTACCCATCCTATGTGTTCCCCCTTGGGGATCATGCCACTAGGGTACAGGTCACATATCGGCACTGAGGGAGGGCCCCTCTGAACTTTTCGCTTCCTCCTCCTCTTCTTCCTTTCTCCACCTCCTCCTCCTCCTCTTGTTTCTTCTTCTTTGCAGTTGCTCCATCTCCGTCACCATCTCCATCCTCCTCCTCCTCATCTCTCTCCTCCAGTGCTTGTCTTTCTGTTTTCCCACCGCATCCATGGAGGCTCCTTATTCTTTCTCAAGTTCTTGCTTCCCCGCAGCAGCCACTTGACTCTGCTGCTGCTGCCGCCTCTTTTTCTCAGCTGCTTCCTCTGCCACAGAAGCCACCCCCTCTTCCCTGTCATCTGGGCCCAGGTTGCCACTCAGGCGGCTCTCCGCCATGATGCTGGGGAGCCTAATCATTTGTTGAACTCTGTTTGGAAGAACATTATTGAGCAATTTATATCTATGTTCATCAAAGACACTGGGCTATAATTTTCTTCTCTGTTGAATGCTTATTTGGACTTTGTTTCTAAGAGTGATGCTGGCTTAAGGGAATAAATCTGGAGATGGAAGGAGAAGACAAAGCTGAACCAGAAATAAATGTGCTATGAACATTTACCAAGTCCTCAAGGAAAATATGATCATTATGTGCTGCAAAGATGCACTAATAAAATAAAAAATGGAGGATAAAGAAAATAAAAATAGAATGAATTTGGAAGCATTCTTTCCTACTGAATTACGGAGCCATTTGAAAATCATTGACATTGGTGTTAATTCTCTAAAGATCTGATAGGGCTGGGGAGATAGCTTGGCGGTGTAAGCGCCTGCCTGGTAGGCACAAGGACTCAGTTTCAATCCCGGGTACTACATCCCAGGGCAGCCCCTGGCACCAAGCTGGCCACTGAAACCAGGTGTAGTGGAGCATGCCTGTAATCCCAGGGCTGGGAAGACTCAAGGAGGAGGATCACTGTGAGGCAGAGATGGTAGCAAGGTGCTGTACCAAATATCCACAGATAGGTAGATAGATGATAGATAGATAGATAGATAGATAGATAGATAGATAGATAGATAATAGATACATAGATAGATAGATAGATAGATAGATGATGGATAGATAGATGATAGATGATAGATGGATAGATAGATAGATGATAGATAGATAGATAGATGATAGATGGATAGATAGATAGACAGATAGTTAGATAGAAGATTAAAAAATTAAAAATAAAGATCTGGGAAATTTCAGGCCTTTGGCTTTTCTTGCTTAATAGAATTTTCATTATTGAATCAATCACATTACTTATGGTATTTCTGTTTGTATCAAATGATTTTCGATCAGTTTTGGTATGTTAGGCATGTCTAAGAGTATTTATATTGCCTTAAAGTTTCTGATTTTTGGAATTTTCAGGTCCCTTTCTAATAATCCTCTGGATTTGGGGGTCATCTTTCATAGCTTCACCCTTTTCACAGGAAGCTTTACTAGGGGAGGTTGGTGCGCACACTTAGCGCCAACTTAGCTCTCAGCCTAACTTCCCCTCCTCCTTCCTCTCTCTTCTCTGTGTGTTATCTCTTTCCCCATCCCCAGAAGCCTGCCTTCCAGGCCTCCATCCACTCTTTTTCAATTATTACACATCTATCTGTTTTATTTCTCTTATACAAAAGAGAGTAAGCAACGTGTTCTGGTCTGGATAGTTTCAATCCACTTGGCGGTGTGTAGTTCCTTCCATTTTCTCCCGACTGGCTTGTTCTCTTCCTTATGGTGGCGTAATATTCCTCTGTGTTGATGTACATCTGTTGAGAGGCACCGTTTAGCTACTGTGAGTTGTGCTGATACAATTGTGGATATGTGAGCATCCCAGTAGCTCACTGGCCTTGATTCTTTGGGAGGATGCCCAGGTGGTAGAGCGGAGTCTGAGGGTGCCTCCACGTTCATTCTCTTAAGGCCCTGCCGTGCTGCTCCCAGGGTGGTTTCCTAGGTTACCTTCGCACCAGCTGTGGAACAGAGGCTCCTTTCTTGGCCTAATCACCAGCGTGTATCCCTTTTTGTGTTCTCAATATTAACTATTCTGAATAGGGTGAGATCATTCTCAGCGTAATTTGAATTCCACTTCTGTGAAAGCAGAGATGTTGAACATCTGTTAACATATATTTTAGCCATGTGAATGCCTTCTTCAGGGCTGGCCTTATAGCTCAGCAGACTAAAGCTCCTGCTGGTGTTCGATTCCTGGTGTGCCCTGCAGCGCACGCCTGTAATCCCAGCACTTTGGGAGGCTGAAACCAGGAGAATCACTACAAGTCAGATCTATGTAGTGAGACCCTTTAGACCCTGTATCCCCTGTCCTAAATGCATAAAAAATAAATATAAAAAATAAATGTTTTCTTCATTCAGTTTATTTGCCCACTTTTTATGGGATTCATTGTTTTGGGAGATTAATTTTTTAAGTGTGCTGTATGATCTGGACAATAGTTCTCGGGCAGAAGAGCTGTTACCAAAGCTTTTCTCTGGTCAGTGGGTCTCTGCACCCTGAGAATCATTTCCTTTACTGGAAAAAGCCCCTTCATCTTCTGTGGTCCTGTTCTCAGTCCTTGCCACTACTCCCTGTACTTTTGAGGTGCTGTTAAAAGTCTTTGCCTGTGTTATGGCTTGAAGTGTTTTCCCTATTTATTATCCAGGAGTTTCAGTGTTCCTCATTTCAAACTTTTGTCTATGATCCCTTTTTATTTGATTTCATTTGGAAGATAGGGACCCGATTTCAATCCACATGTGGCCTGTCAGTCTTCACACACTGTCTGTTATGATTCTGCCTTTTCGCCTGCATATTTTGCCCTCTTTGCCAAAAATTAGAGGAGTGTAGATACTTTTTATCTTCGTTACTCTTCTCTCGTTGCTGGGACAAATACCCGACACTCAAAATGAAGAAAGGAAAGGTTTATTTAGCTCACAGTTGCCGGAGGTTTCACTCCATATTTGGCTAGCCAAAGGCTGAGTGGAACAGGGCAGAGAGCATCCACTTCATGGCAGCAGAACAGCAACAATCATGAGAGAAGCAACCAACCAACCAACCAGGGGAGCAGACAGCAATGGTGTACATTTGTCACTCTGTCTCTCTTTATATTACATTTAGGTTCTCTACCTCAGCCTATCCGCCTTAGGCCACACCCATAATCCCAGAAGGACTCAGACCCATAATCCCATCTGTACTAAAACACATAATCCCAGTGGATCATGACTCAAGTCTCAAACTCTAGAAATCCCCACTCCCTCATTGCATGAGGCTTTGGGGGGACAGCAAGATATAAACCATAGCCATATGGTTTTGGTTTAAACCATATCCTTTTGGTTTAAACTTCTGTATCATGGGTTTTTTGTTGTTGTTGTTCCTACAGCTTTTCATCATACCTGAACCTGGCACTGTGATTTCTCCAGCATTGTTTTTTTTTTTTTTT
>PVKN010006469.1:0-28587 GCA_004027915.1 Capromys pilorides
GGGACTGCAGTTCGATCCCCGGCACCACATGCTGCGCCAGCGCCACCACCAGGGCAGGCTGAGCCAGCCACAAAATGAATAAATAAAGAAACAAACACAACAAGCAAACAAATAAATAAATAAATAAAATTAAAAAAAAAAAAAAAAAAGAAAACCTGAGCCAGGGATGGTGTCACATGTCTGTAATTCCAGCACTTGAGAGGCTGAGGCAGGAGGATCGGTGAGAGTTTGAGAGCAGCCTGGGCTGCATAGTGAGCTCAAGGCCAGCCTGAACTGCATAGCAAGACCGTCTCAAAAAGACCAAAAAAGAAAAAAGAAAAAAAAAAATCAGTCTTACTACGTTAAATTCCCCGGACTGAGTTTGAAGTTGTGTGTGTGTGTGTGTGTGTGTGTGTGTGTGTATGTGTGTTTTGTACAGGGTCTACACAGATCAGACTTGTAATGATCCTCCTGTTTTCAGCCTACCAAGCGCTGGGATTACAGGTACAGGCCACCTCGCCCAGTCTGAGTTTTAAGTTTTGATCCTCCTGCCTCAACCCTTTAGACTTCTAGGATGACATAGGTGATACACCATACCCCAGCTGGGATCTTTTCTAATCCCTAGCTCCAGGCACTGTGCCGGGTACCTCGGAAAACATTTAACAGGTCACTTGCTGAACAAATATTTATGAATGTTGGGTTCAGCTCTGGGCATCATCCTGGCCCAAGCATATAGTAGGGCAGCACCTAGGAAAGGTGAGGATGAGGGAAAGACTTAAAACGAGCCAAGTATTTGGGAAAGGATGGCAGAGCCCTTCAGGTATGGCAGGGGAGCCCCAGGGGAATCTTTTGGTAGTCTCCAAATTCAAGAGCCCATCAAGGAAACGGAGGAAGGATTGGGCCTGAGGGAAGTGGGTGGCGCTCTTTCTTACTAAGGACTGAAGAGGGATGGCTTTTCAGGAATGAAACAGGTGCCTTGCTAGGTAGTGAGTTCCCCATCCGTGGAGGTCTAAACAGGCTTCCTTTCAGTACTAAGTTTAGCTTAGCAGACTGGGTCCCTCAAACCACCCAAAGCGGTCCTTTTCAGCTGTAAAACGGGCTCCACCGGAGTGGTCCGGAGGGGCCAGGGCCACTTGCAGCTTCAAGCTAGGGCAGAGCCTCTAGAATGCTGCTCCCGGCTCCCTGCCTGGCTCTGCTAGACCTGGAAGAGAGGGGAGGCCGATGGGAGGGGGAGGAGAGGTTCTTTCGAGCGTCTTAAGTGGCTCCCCAGCTGCAGCAGTGGTGCGTATTTTAAGTGGAGTTTACAGACAATGGATCTCTCTAGGGCTTGGAGGGGAAGGAAGCTGAAATCCAGGACCATTCTGTGAATTCCCAAGTTCTTTGTGTCCATTGTGTGCGGGAACAATGCTGTTTGTTCGGCTCCTTCTCTCCAGGTGGGAGGTGGGGGAGGGGGTTCACTGAGGTTCTGGCGGGGCGGGGCTGCTCTGAGCGGAGTTTCTGGAGGAGGGGAAAGAGGGGGTCGGGCTGGGGCCCCTGGGCGGTGGGGAGGCCGCAGGTCTGGTTGGGTAGATTGGAACTCCAGCCCCAACAGCTCCCCCTGTAGAATGGTCGCTCTCCCTCTGTCTCCACCCTACCCTGCCCAAGGGGCTCGAGGGCCTGGAGCCTTTGGACCTCGACAGGGTTTCCCAAGCTGCGCACTATTTATGGGGGTGGGGAGAGACACGATCTGTCCTCCTCAGAAGGTTGGACAGGTCACTTCCTCCTTGTGCCGTTGCCACGCTGAAGGGTTGGCTAGAGGGTCGCTCATGCCTTACCCAGCTGTTTCCCATCTCACTGAACTTGAGCCCCTCCTTGGTCCTGCCTGGTGGGCACGCAGTCTGGGTTGCCAGTGGGGCTGCGTGTCCACGGAGCAAAGCAAGGAGACATCCGCCCCAGCCTAGGTCACCCAATCTCCCAGAGGGCATGTCCCCCTTGCTGAGCCCTCGCGTACCTCCTCTGTTGTAGCCTCCACTTAAAGCTCTGCTCTCCCCTCCCGCTAGGACATCTCAGAGCCCCCCCCTGCCCCCCTGTAGAATAAACATAACAATAATAGTATCTACTTCCCTGGGCTGTCAGGAGGATTCAATGCAATAATGCGTCTGGAGCGCTGGGTCTGAAGGATGTAGGGCTCCTAAGTGTTAGTCACTTACTGTACGGAATTACTATCTCCTTTTTTCAGACGGAAGTCAAGGCTCAGAGAAGGTTAGCATCTCACAATGAATGAATGAGGCCATTATCATTCAAGCCCAGGCTGGTTCATTCTGAGGCTGAGTGGCTGACCATTGCTCAGGGGTTCCTGCGAAGGCCACTGCCAGGTTCTGAGCCGGCTTCTCCTGACTCTCTGACAGCACTGCCAAAGCCCTGAAAGTGCAGTTTCCCCACCCAAAGAGCTGTTGTTTAGCCATGATGGGGGTCTGAGACTCCTCTCCAGCTCTTCCCCTCTCTAGCCCTTCCCACAATCCCACTATCAACTGGGGTCCTCTCCATCCCCGGCAATCCTCACAAGGTGGTGTCTTGAGCAGGAGGGCTGACAGGGTCATGGCTGGGAGCAGCCTGGGTGCTTCTGGTCTGAGATAGCGCCCAGCCATTGCATCTGCCCTCTGGATGAGTTTGGTGGGTGCTGGGGAGAAGACCTGGGCCTGGAAGCTGAGATCTGGTCCTATGTGCTTGGGGGCTGGGGCTCATCAGGGAGCCTGCCTAGGCCTTGGGTTCTCACAGAGAATAGGAAAAGCACAGAGCCATGAACTGGGACAGAGCTGACAACTAGAGGGGCAGAGATCAGGCTTTGGGGGACCACAGTGGGGTTGGGGTACGCTGAACCATGGCTCTTTCCCATTTCTATGATAATGGGAAATTTTTTCCTTTTAATCTTTTGGATCTCACTAGCAGCTCAGACTCGTAGTGATCCTCCTGTCTCAGCTTCCCCAGGGCTGAGATTACAGGCGTGGGTCACCAACCCAGTATCAGTGACCTGCAGGTGCACCCAGCAGGCATGTGGTACTGGGAATCACTGAACTATCCTAGTCCTTCCACCCTAATCCTCCATGTGCCTAACTCAGCCCTGTCCTTATCCCATTCTTCCCACCCATTTCTCTGTGGTTTGTGGCTGTCCATTGTTTGAGAGGAAGGAGAAGGAATGAGATGGAGAGAGGGCTGGGGGAACAGGTGTCCACTTTGCTGATATGAAGCAGTTCTCATTCTGTGAATGAAGATGATGTGGGTTCAGGGTGGATGAAGGGGATGGAGAGAAGCACTGGGTAGGGCAGGCTGGGATGGGGTTGCCATGGGAACAGCAGCCTGTCAGGAGCCCTGCCTTCAAAGGCGAGGTGGTGCATTACAGGTTCCTGGAGGAGGCAGCGGAGTATGCAGGGAGCAGTTCTGATGTGAGCCCCCTGGGACTCCAGCCCTTGGATTCCAGATCAAAACCCTAACCTGATCAGGAAGTGGCATCACGCAATGCTTCCTGGCAGACGCCCCTCAGCCTCAAGCCCTCTCTAGCTGATTGTAAGGCAGGGGATGGGGGTGGAGTCTGCAGAGGCAGTGTTGTGGGGAGCTTCCATGGAAGCTTCTACCGACACCATTTAGGGAGGGCAGGAAGGAAAGGGGAGGTTGAGGGTGGGGGTTGGCTTTGTCCTTTAGGCCTGGGTTGGGTGCCAGATTCCACGATGACAGTTACTTGAGGCCTCCTTCTGGCTGTAAGCTCCAGGGGTGCCTTGGAGCCTGGAACAGCTGAGAGATAAGCCCAATAGGCTAAATTCTCCAAGCTGACTCCCACCACCGCTGCACCATCGTGGCCCTTTGGCCACTAGGGGGGGCCATGGCCCAGCATCCATGATAGTGAAGGACAGTTGAGTCCTGGAGACCGAGGTAGCCCATGCCGGGTTGGGCTGCCATGTGGCCTGGTGGCTGTAGCCCTTCATGGAGCTGGTGCAGCTGAACTACGCTCCAGCAAAACCTGCTTGCCTGGGCCGGCGAGATGGCTCAGCGGTCTAAAGTGCCTGCTTAGGCAACCGCCGCAGAGACTGCTGTTCCATCCCTGGCACCACATGCTGTGCCAGCCCCACCCCCAGGGCAGGCTGAGCCGGCCAATATATATATATATATCTGCTTGCCTTTAAGGGGACTGGCCTTCTCAGGCCAAATGCCTCACTGCCCTCGCGGACTTCTCAGAGACCAACAGCCCGGAGGCACCTACCACTCACCAGCATGTGCTGGGCATTGCAGGGGATTGTGATATAGCAAGGAGCAGGGTTGCACGCTCACCCAGCACAAGTCAGGGGGTTAGAGACGTGCATACTGCAGTTCTGACAGCCAGAGTCTGAAGCTTCACTTCAGTAGTCCTGACCAGGTGAGTGACCTCAGGCACATTTCCAAACTTGAGCCTTAGTTTCCTCATCTGTAAAATGGTCATGTTAACAGTAAAGTAACTTTTTTTTTCCACAAAATTCTTGCTGAGTTGTCCAGGTTGGGCTCTAACTTTCAGTCCTCCTGCTCCAGCCTGCTAGGGTAGGCCAAGACACCCAGTTTTTTTTTTTTAACACCTAGTTTAAATAAGGTAACTTAAAAAAAATGTATTTGGCACAGGATCTCGCTATGCATCTGGGACTTGTAGTGATCCTCCTGTGATTTTCAGCCTCCCCAGTGCTGGGATTGCAGGCATGTGCCAACACGCAGGGACACAGTGGCTGAGTGTGCCAGAGGGCGCAGCATGTGGTGTTGTGGCTCAAACCCGGATCCCCCTGCTTGCTTAAGCAGGTGCTTAGTCTGCTGAGCTATCTGGCTGGCCCTAAGGCAACTATTTTTTTTTTTTTTTAAATTTTTATTTATTTATTTATTTGTTTGCTTGTTGTGTTTGTTTCTTTTTTATTTATTCATTTTGTGGCTGGCTCAGCCTGCCCTGGTGGTGGCGCTGGCGCAGCATGTGGTGCCGGGGATCGAACTGCAGTCCCCGCAGTCTAAGGCAACTATTGTTGAAGGTGAAGCCCTGTGCAGAAGTCCTGAAAAGAAAAATACTGGGGTGATGAGAAATCAGGGTAGGCTTCCTAGGCATTGTGTTTACTGTGAGCCTGATGGCAGGAAGTCTGTCAGCTCCATAAAGAAGGCTGGGAGGGGTTTACAGATAGGAGGGGTCTCAGTAGGGAAAGACATTTAGAGATCTCTCTTTACTTAATCCTTGCAGTACAAATCTGCAGCTCCACTTGGCCCCAGGGCGTCTCTATTTCATCCCTGCTCCTAGAGGCTCTGCTGGAACCCTGCCCGGGTCTCCATCCCCCTGCTCTTCTCTCATCCACTCCCACTTCTGGCTTTTCTTCCTAGGGAACCCAATTTAAAGACTGCAGTTCATCCATAGTGACCACTGGTCACTATGAGCCTCTAGACCAGTGTCTCTCTACCAGACTCAGTTTTGGTCCCACTTCCCCCAGGGACATTTTGTAACATCAGGCGGCACTTCAGGGGATAGCTACTTTTGGGCAGAATCCCGGGGTGCAGCTGGATGTCCTGAGAGGCGCAGCATCCCAGGACAGAGCATTACCTGACCCCCAATGCCAGTGGTGCTGAGGCTGAGAGATCCTGGCTTAGACAGAGAACTGCAGCTGGGGAGAAACTCGGCCTCATCCCCAGACAGCCCCTCCAAATGCCCAGCCAAGTGTTTCTGACCACCTTCCCTGGCCTCACATCTCCTAGTCCAACCCTCAGCGCCTCTGGCCTGGCACTCCCTGAACCCACTCCGCTGCCAAGGCCCCTTCCCCAAGGGTTTCGGCCCCTCTTTCATCCTCTTCCTCGGCAGGCAGGGGCTGTGCGGGCCTGTCAGGCAGTAGTCAGCCTGCGGGCTGCACGAGGCTTCGGAGACCGAGCTGCCCGCTGCACTAAGTGCTGCCTGCCCGCTGATTGGCCAAGGCTACTGTTTCCATGGTGATTCCCGGCAAAGCCCAGGGCCCCCCTTCTCGGCCCCCTCACAGGCCCCATTCAGTGATGAGAACAGCGACAGGCAGGTTAATAAAACAGCAGCCGTGTGAGGAGCCAGGCTGTGGGCCGAGGTCCCAGCGTGGTGGCCCGCCCAGAGGAGAGAGGGCGCGCGGGGCGGGGTGGGCCGGGGGTGGGGGGATGCGAGTGAGGGGGAATGTGGAGCTCGCCTGCGGCTCAGTCGGCGCCCTCCCCAGTCCAACCCACGGGGAGACTAACCCACAGCAAGTGCTGGGGCTGCACCAGCCCGGAGGATCGGTTCATCCTCTGGAAAGCACCTTCCCGCGGTGGCCTCTGGGGGCAGTGTCCCCTCCTCCACCAGAACCCCAGAACCTCTAATTGTAATGGGGCTGGGGATGAGAAAGCAGGGAAGTGGAGATGGGGGTCAAGGAATCTCAAGCAGGGAAACGTGGGAACGAGGAAGGAGATAGGGGATGGGGACGAGGTGGGTGTGGCATGGGGCTTAAGGGTGGAGCAAAGGAAGAGGGGAAGGAGACCGGGGCTGGGGAGGAGGGTGGAGTGCGATGGGGAGCCACCCTGGGGCCGAGGACAGGGAGTGGGGCTGGGCTGCAGGTCACAAGTGGAGATGAGAATTCGGGATGGACTGAGCGGGGGCTGTGGGAGATGTGGCGGGCAGGGGCAGGGGAGAGCCGTGCCAGGGAGGGGAGCAGGCCTCCCCAGGGCTTCTGACTGGTGCCCAGGTCTGTGCATTTAGGCATTTGGGACTGATGTTCTTGTCACATAGTTGGTGCTCCCATTTCTTTGTGGGGTGCATAAATAGGGCAGGGTGGGTGGCAAGGGTGTGGGGACCATGTTCTGGTCACAGCCCCCATTTTAACACTGAGTGACACACTCTGACATGGAAGACTTGCAACTACCCTTTGGCTGGAGGACCATGGCGTGGCAGAGATCACAAGGCTGAGTGACTCTCCTAGGATCTTTTTTTTTTTTAAATTTTTTTTAAAAAATTATTTGTTCGTTTCTTTCTTTCTTTATTTTATGGCTGGCTCAGCCTGCCCTGGTGGTGGGGGCTGGTGCAGCATGTGGTGCCGGGGATCGAACCGCAGTCCCTGCAGTTGCCTGAGCTTTCCTAAGCAGGCGCTTTAGACCACTGAACCATCTCGCTGGCTCCTCTCCTGGGATCTTGCAGATTAGTGGATACATAGTCCGCTTCTGTGTTTGGACCTGGATATTCTTGCCAGAGACCCAAATTGTGCAGACTACTGGTGATGGGAGGGTGAGGAGCTCAGCTGCGATGCTAAGCTACCCAGGTGCAGGCTCCTGGTGGCCATCCCTGACAGCCACTCGCTGGCTCATGACTCAGTTTCCCTGCTGGGGTGTATGCTGAACTTGTTGTTCCTGGGGGCACATGGGACAGATGCAGAGATCCTATGGCAGTTGTCAGATGCTTTCCTTGAAGTATCTTGAGATCCGACACCTCAAAATGCGGAGCGGAAAGGGCTTTGGAATGAAATAGAGCAGCCTGACTACCATCTGCGGTGTGGCCTTAGGCAGTTGCTCCCCAGTCCTCAGTGTTTCTGTCTGTGAGATGGAAAAAATGCCTGGATGGTGATACAGAGACAGTGAGATGCCTGTGTAAGACGCCTGGCCAGCAAGTTCTTGGTAAAGCTGGGTCCCTCCTATTGGGAGGCACTTGTTTCTCAGAGAGGGGGCACCTTCTGCTTCCTGTGTGTGAGATCACCTCTTTTTGTAGAGATCCACCTGTTTACAGCTTCTCAAGAGCTGAGATTACGTCAAGCCCTACCATGCCCAGTCTCAATTGCCCTCTCAGCACGCGCTGGGGCGGGGCTGGCACTGCAGGCCCAGGGATGGACCTGGCCCCTGTGCCTGCATGCAGGCACTTTATTTTATATTTATTTATTTATTTATTTATTTATTTATTTATTTATTTATTTTGGCGGGACCGGGGCTCAAGCTCACGACCTTGTACTTGCCAAGCAGGCACTTGAACCATGGAGCTATCTACCCAGCCCCCTGACAGGCACTTTAATCTGCTGAGTTATTTGGCCAGCCCTTGATCACCTCTTCAGAGGACTTAATGTGAGAAACTGGAGCTGAGTTTTGAGGAACTGGGAAGCAACGGGTGAGTAAGCCTTGGGCGGTGAGAACACTTTCCTCGATCTCAGGAGGAGCTGGGTCTGGGGTGAAGGAATGAGTGAGGATTCCATCCCATCAACCCCTCCCTGCCCACAGCCCCTGCAAAAGAAGACCACTGACAGAGCAAACTCTGACCGGAAGCAGCCAGCTGCCTACTGCCCCTGCAGCCTACCTGTGGCCAGGTGGGCTCCAGGGCGTGGCCCAGTGGCCAGGCCAGCAGTAAAGAGCCCAGGCCTGGGAGGGCACAAGCAGCTGGAGCAACCTGAGCACTCAGTAAACCATTAATTCTTAATAAACGACAGGCTGTGCATTATTTAACAATAATGATACTTTCTGTTCCATTATAGATTAAAACACTGGCCTTTTCTTATTAATCCTGCATTTCAAAAGCTTGTAAATCCTGCGAAACCAGAGGAGATAAAAGTGGGCTCATCCCCATCCTGGGGCTGACACACTCACATTGACATGGTGGCTCAGCATCCATGCCTACGCATGTACACACGTGTGCCCTGGGCACGCCCACAGCCTGGCTTTCTAGACAGCTGCAAGCGCAGGCTGCCTCTGCTTCTTCCTGTCTCTGTCTCTGTCTCTGTCTCTGTCTCTGTCTCTGTCTCTGTCTGTCTCTGTCTGTCTCTGTCTGTCTCTGTCTGTCTGTCTGTCTGTCTGTCTGTCTGTCTGTCTGTCTGTGAGATGGAGAAAATGTCTGTCTGTCTGTGTCTCTCTCGGAATTTCTTCTATTTTTTGTTTTTTTCTTTCCCCTTCAGCATTTCCCTTTTCCTGTCTATTTGTTCCTTTGTCTCTCCTGCTTCTCTCTTCACGCTTCTCTGTTCTGTCCCCCATACATCACCTGCCTCCCCATCACCTGTGTCTCCTCCCTTTTTCTTCACACAATTCAACAACACAAATGCGCACTGTGCACAGACTGTATCCCATATGGTCTTTGCTTTTCTCAGAGGTCCTTAGAGGGATGGGGTAGGGAGAAGAAAAGATCATTTCATAAAGAAGGAAAAGTAGGAAGAACAGAGAAAAAGAGGGGGGCAAAGCCCCCAAAATCAAGCAGACTGCTTAGAGTCTCCTCATGAGTCCTCCTGACATACTCCAAGTGCCACACAGGAACCCTGGTGCAGTGTCCAGTGGGTGTTCAGAGCCCTTCTGTGTTACCCCAGCTCTATTTGCATGCTCACCGGGGACAGGGAGCTCACTTCCTTTGGAAGCAGCTTCTCCATTGCTGCAAAGCTCCTAATATTTAGGAGCTGCTTCAGCAAGAGCCCACATTCACGTTCAGACTCTGGCAAATGACAGGCCTTTGGGAACAGGCAGGCAGCCATCCTCTCCCCGGGGTAGCGGGCTCCCTTGCTACACCGTCCCCCTCTTCCCTCCATGGATCGTGGATTCTTACCCCCTTCTTGCTCGTTCCCCTCCTCTGTGCCACCAAGGAGAGACATAAGAGGTGGCTCCAAACCACACAGTGTTTCCCATGGTGCAGACAGAGCAGAGGTCAGTGCATCCTCCTCCTATCTGGGAATCAGAAACCATAACTGATAACATGGAAAGAAAGTTCACTCTGACCTTGAACAGTGCTCTCAAGGTCATTGCAGAAGATAACTGTTATCATTTATGGATTTTACAACATGTTAGGCATCCTGTTTATATCCCTTATTTCATTCAATTTTAGATTATTATTCCCAATTTTCAGATAAGGAGATAGAATGGGTGAGATTGGCTATGGACATATCACTATGTAATGAAAAAGCCGAATTTTTTTTTTTAAGCCAGAATTTGAAACTGGTTCTGTTTCTTTAACCCCCTGCTTTTAGCCAGTCATGGTGGCATGTACCTGTAATCCCAGCACTCAGGAGACTGAGACAGGAGGATCACCATGTGTTTGAAGCCAGCTTGGGCTATATAATGAGTGCAAGGCCACCTACAGCAAGACCCTATCTCAAAAAACTGAAACCAATCAATCAGATAATAGGGTTTGAGATACAGCTTAGTGGTACAGTGCCTGCCTGGTAAGCACAAGATCCTGAGTTCGATTCCTGGTACCAAAATCAATAAATCAATAAATGATTTTTTAGAAAGCCCTTGCTTTTATCTTTTTTTCTTTTTTTTTTTTTTTTTTGGTGAGACTGAGGTTCAAACTCACGACCTTGCACTTGCCAGACAGGCACTTGTGCCATGGAGCTATTTCCCCAGCCTCTTTCTTTCTTTCTTTCTTTCTTTCTTTCTTTCTTTCTTTCTTTCTTTCTTTCTTTCTTTCTTTTTTTCTTCCTTTCTTTCTTTCTAGCCCTTGCTTTTGATCTCTGAATATTCTCTCCAGAACAAAGTATTTTTGGTCACTTGACCATGAGTCAACAGGACTAGTGCCCCTCAAGTTGACCTTTCTCTCTTGGTCTGGACTGATGTTTCTGGAGGAGCTGTGGATGCGATGGGGTCTTTGGCATTTCAGGCTGTACAAGCTCAACATTTCTTCAGGTTGAGGGAGAGGAGAGGGTCTTAAATTTCACTAAGTAGGTCCAGCGAGATAGTGGACTAAGCACCTGTGTAGGCTAGTGCAGGGACCCAGGTTCGATCCCCAGCACCGCAAGCTCTGCCAGCCCTGCCCTCTGGCATGCTGAGCCAGCCACTGAGACCAGGCACTTGGTGGGACTCCCAGAGCTGGGAAGGGTGAAAACAGGAGAATCACTATAAGTCTGAGCTGTGTAGTGAGACCCTGTACCAAATACATTAAAAAAAAAGTCTCCTAAGTGTTATGTGTATTCAGCCTTGTGAACCCTCCCCTTGACCCTGTCCAGGAAGGTGGGTCCACTGGACACAGACAGGTTGAGTCAGTGGCACCTATGCTCACCCCTTGCTTAGGAGTCTTAAAGCTCATCTGTGATTTTTCTTTTTTAATTTTATTTATTTGTTTGCTTGTTGTGTTTGTTTGTTTCTTTATTTATTCATTTTGTGGCTGGCTCAGCCTGCCCTGGTGGTGGCGCTGGTGCAGCATGTGGTGCCGGGGATCGAACTGCAGTCCCCGCAGTTGCCTGAGCCCTCCTAAGCAGGCGCTTTAGACCGCTGAACCATCTCGCCGGCCCATCATCTGTGATTTTTCTTGAGAGCGGATGAGTGTGTGTGTGTGTGTGTGTGCACGCACGTGTGTGTGCACACACGTACAGGTGCAAGTGTGCAGGACACAGTGAAGAGCAGCAGTTCTCCTCAGGAAACACAAAGCTGAAGTGGGGAGTGGAGCAACTTTCCTCTGTTTTTGAAATGCACATGTGGGAAATTTAGCTTGATCCCTTGTGGCTTCTGGGCCAACCCCTGAGTGAAGTTGGATCACTTTTGCAAGGGAAAATTTTATCCATTTTCTGGTTTTTATGGGGCTTCCACGATGAGCAAGGCCTCTCCTGTTGGTGCTTAGAGAGGATTTCTCTGCGTGGCCTACAGTGACGCTATGTAATCTCCCAGAAAATATGGCGCTAATATTCGCTGGGTTAGGGTTAGTTATTTTTATGTCTTTGTCATTTTGTTTCTCGGAAGCTCTTTTCACCACCTAGAAAGGAGGCAGAGGACACTTTATTTCCACAGTCATATTTTTTAATTTGATCAAAGCAAATTTTGCTCATTCTCTGTATAAATTATTTAACTCATTTCTTTTAGGTTAAATGTCTCAATAGAAAGATAGAGTCTTTCCATCACATTTGCTTCCAGGATTTTAATCAGTTCCTCTAGATTGTATGAACTTCATTCTCAATCTCCATCCTTCTCTGTCTGTGAGTCTCTCTCCCTCGCTTGCTGCCTCTGTCTGCCTCCCTCTCCACTCTTCCCCATCCTCTAACTCTCTGGCTCAGCTTCCCTTCCCGCTAATTCTGTGGGAAGAACAGGAGGTGTGGGCTGTTCACCTGCCCCAAGTCTCTTCAACTGCATGAGGTGCCAGAAGTCCCCAGAGGTGGCCACATTGTGACCAGCAGCACAAGGGTCCAATAACAGCCCTTCTGCCTCATTTGGCCAAATCCTAGCCAGGACCCATGTCCCCTTCATTGTGTTCTCTCTCTAGGGCTGCTGTGTCCTGCTGAATTTTAGTGTGAGCCCCGCCACAAATTCCAGTTATTTTCTAATCAGAACTCCATCCAGCTCAATCAGTCTCCCTTGTCATGGTCCTGGTTCCTCAGCATCTTATTTTACTTTGGCCAGATTCCTTCAGCCTCAGGGCTCCTGGCTCAGCCCCCTCACCATATGCTGGAGGCCTCCTCCGATGAAGTGCAGAACTTGGGTTAGGGGTTCTGCAGGCTGGGGACTCAGAGCAGAGCTGTGGAGCTGTGGAGGACCTGTCCCCAGAAGGAGAGGCTTAGGCTCAGGTGTCTCCTACCTTTGCAGGCCCTCTCAGCCCCAGGCGCTGTCAGGAGGTTCAGAGACCAAAAGGGCAAGTTCGTTACTCCAACAACACGCTGTGCTCTCTCACGTCACAGTGCATCAGCCAAAAGCAGGTCTCCAGTGGGAACTCCCTTTCCCTTTCCTTTTAAAATATACAGTAATTAACAAACTAATGCTATTAACTTCAACAGGGAGGAAATTACAGTAAAATCAGTGCGGCGTCCAGAAGCAGAGGCAAAAGGGTGGGTTGGGCCTGACTTAGGGCCGAGGGGAAGAACAAGTCCCAACCAAGTGTCCTCATGTCCACTGCAACAGGGTCTGTTGTAGGCCAAGGAGCTTCTGCAGATGCCAGCGAGTCCACAGCAGGTCGGGCCAGGCCTCGGGCGCAGCTGCTGCACTTCCTGTGCAGGAAGTCAGGATCCCGGCCATTCTTCCAGGACTGGAGGTTTGCTCTTTTATGAGAACCTTAAATAATAGAGTTATAACCTGGTGCTGACCTGGGCATGTCTGTGAGGACATGATCCCTGCTCCAGGACAGGCTCAGTGACTTCCTTTTGGGGTCATCATCAGTTCCACCAGGCCTTCCAAGAATGAGACTCACAGCAAGCCATCCCATGGTAGCCTCCTTCCCCTGAGCTACGTCTTCAAGACTGACCACCTACTGCCCTCCCTCTAGCAGTCTGGCTGAGCTCCTCCTGTTGGAAGAGATTTTGCCCATATACAAAGACTTCCCCTCACCCCCATCCCACCCCACACCCCCACCCAGTAGTATGGGCTAGTTTGTGCCCAACTACCTAGAAGTCTATTTCAAGTCTGACTTCAATCTTTCACACTTCTATTCTCTGTAATGGCCTCTGGTGGCCTCCGAGCAAGCCTGGTTGACAAATTCTAGAGTTCTTCCCACTGCTGTTGTCTTGCCATTCTGGGTGTCATGAGGTCCCTGGTCAGTCCTTTGTCTCCTCTTCTTCCATCAGGCAGCCGGGGTCACCAGAAAGACGAATGCACTCTGCTTCCCTGTCTAGATGTTTTCCTGGAGGCCACTGTTCCTAGCATGTTAAAAATCATCCACAGGATGGGGGGATGGGGAGATAGCTTAGGGGCAAAGTGCCTGCCTGGCAAGTACAAGGTCCTGAGTTTGATCCCCAGTTCCACACACACACAAAAAAAATCATCTACAGGAGCTCTGTTTAAAACCCTCAGAGAGGCTGCAAGCTTCTCCCATTGTACAGACAAGAGCATCAAGGCTCAGACAGGCCAGCAACCTGCCGAAGGTCACACACACAGCCAGGAAGGAACCACATCAGGATGTGAGCTGTTGTCATATTTTCCCTCAGGTCTCTGCTTTCTTGTCTCTTCCTTTCCGTCTTCCCATGCTTCCTCAGGGCATGGATACTCCAGGGGAAGTTAGGCCCCTGGCTTTCCTTTCTCTCTATAACATGCTGGACCTGGAAAGTGAATGAGAAGTCAAAAACTAGCTCAGCTTGTGGATGGGGAGATAGCTCCATGGCACAAGTGCCTGCCTGTCAAGTGCAAGGTCATGAGTTCGAACCCCAGTTCTGCAGAAACAAACAAAACGACTAGCTCAGCTTAGTTCTCCCTCTCACCAGACCTTGAAATGAACTGTGCCAGCACCACACAGACTGGTTTCTCCTAGATTTTTGGAAGTACTAGGAGTTGAACCCAGAGCCTTCCTACAAAGCTATATCCCCAGCCCTTTTTTATTTTGAGACATGGTCATGCTAAATTACCAAATTGCCTAGGATGATATTTGACTTGCCATCCTCCTGCCTCAGCCTCTGAGAGTGCTGGGATCACAGGCATGTACCACCAGGCCCAACTGTCATGTAGACTTTACATAGGGAGAAAGTGAGGCTTGCCGATGGACAGTGCTGTGCCCAAGCAAAGCTGGTCATAGCAGCGGCAGAACTTGAACCCATCTCTTGCAGAACCCACCCTCACCCTTAGCCACTTGCCTGAAGAGTGAGATGCAGCTAGACTTGAAGTCAGTGACACCGAGTCCGGCCAGGGCAGCTGTGGAGTCCGAGAATCTCATTAGAGTGAAGCTGCCACACATGTCAGAATCCCAGCCGCTGAGCCAGCCTGGTTCTGACTTTGAGTGTGCAGTGTAAACATCCTTACTAATTCACCAAACTCAATCACGTTACCCTGATGGATTTTCCCATCATTACTTCTGAGTGAGTGACAACCTGCTCAGACACTTGCCTCCCCCACTGCCTTTGGAGAGTTTCAGAAATCAGAATGCTTTGCTCCCTAAGCTGATTTCAACTTGTCCTAAAGTCATTTTAATTGGTGAAGCGTCAGAGGCAATTTGAATGACTTTCTGAGAGCCCCTTACTGCTAGCCCTGGGTTGTGGGAAGGAGGGCTCCAATGCCTCCTTGGCTCTTGGGTGACACTTTCCCCTTCCCTGATTGGTCAGGAGAATGAGCACCGCACTTTATTTTCATGTTTCTTGCTCAGGTTCCTACGGCTGGTTCCTGAGGATAACAAGATTCATTTTCTCAATGGCTCTGACAGATAGGATTGTTATTGTTATTACACTCATATACCACCTTGCCTCTGAGGAGCTTAAGGCACTTTACAAATTTGAAAATTATCTAATAATCTTCCAGCAACCCTGAGAGAGGGGGAGAAGCTGCAGTTAGAGACACTGTGGTGCAGCCAGAGGACCCCCACAGCCTCTCCTGCCTGGACTTGGGGTCTTTGGGATGCAGACCTCCTGAAGCTTCACTTCACCTGTAGAATAAGGAAAAAGATGAAGATGGGGTGGGAGGAGGATGAGAGAAGGAGAGAAGGGAGGACTGTAGGAAAAGAGAGAGAGGGTGTGTACTAGCTCCAAAGGACAGAATCCAAAGAGAGGCAGCTTAGGCAAGGAGAGCTGCCTTAAAACACAAGAAAGGAAAGGATGAAGGAGGCTCCCAGGGGCTTGTGGAGAAGAGAGCTGAAATTCCAAATGGAAATCTACCAAAGCAGCACTGAGCTGGCTGCAGAGGACCCAGCTCAGGCATAAAAACATGGGCAGAAACATCGAGTGAATCTACGTTACAAACACAGGTGGCTGCTTTAGGTGGGTGTGGGAAGCCTCTGGGGGCCTTTGTTTTTTTCCACCTGTGAGCTGAGTGGTACGGCATTACGTCTGTGTCAGTCTGACATCCTACGATTCTGTGTTCCTTTAAATCTCCTCACACCGGAGGTGGCCACAGCAATTGTGGCACCTTTACTAAGTGTTAAGGAAAGGCTATGTCAGAGTGACAGAAGGGCTCAACCACATCACTACTATTTCCTGGAGAAGAAAGTGTGCAGGCCCTGCCTTATGGAAGGCTATCCATTCACAACAGGGATTTTGGAGGGTTCCAGGCAGTAGTCTTTTAGGAGACCAACTATAGCAGGGTGGTCATGAGCTGGGCACCAAGACAGACATATATGGTGACCCTCAGTTTCCTTATCTGTTCAAGGGTAATGGTAATGACACCATGGCTGCTATGGGGACAAACTGGGAGGACGGGAGATGGTGAAGATGGGACAGGAGGCAATCTCAGTGCCAGTCCTTGGCTTCCTCCAGATGCTTATCTTCTCTCAAGGGTTGGAGCAGCCTGGAAAGATTTAGGAGAAGCTAGAAGCTGGAGATTCAGGAGGGCAGGTTGGGACAGGGCTGGGAGTGTGTACCCATGGTCTCTGAAGCATTCTGCTCTGTCTTCCCCATAGCCCAGGCCTACCAGACCATGATGGTTCAACTCATTGTTCCCCCTCACTGCCCCTTGTGCCTGCCCCTACCTTCCTGTGCACCTTAACTTCTGCTGGGGCTGCCGGTGGTGGCTGCACCTGCCCTGTTCTCCCAGTCAGCACCTTGTCTGGGCCTCATGGGTGGGCAGGTCTAGTCAGGCTGTTGCACCAGGCCGTTCTGCTGCTTCAAGCATAGGCTTGAAGACAGGCCCAGGACCCTTTGCTGTGACTGGTCAGGGACCCTGCTGAGGGGGCCACAGGAGGACAGAGGAGGCACAGATGATGTTTCAGGAAGGATGATGCAATGACAGCAAGCTGGAGGGGGTCCGAAGATTTTGAGGGTGCAGAAAGGATGCAGGAAAGGGAGGCCCTGAGCATTTTCTGCATAGTCCTCCAGCTGAAGTGTAAGCGCAGCCATCCCTCATCCCTAGGATCCTCTGGGAACCAGTTCCAGGACCTCCCATGGTTGCTGAACTCTGCATGTTCAAGACCCTTATATAAGACATATTTGCATACACCTTACCCACATCCTCGTGTGTACTTTAAATCATCTCTGGATGACATATAATGCCTAATACAATGTAAATGCTATGTAAATAGTTATTCTGTATTGTTTAGGGAATAATGCCAAGAAACAAGTCTGTACCTGTTTGGTATAGTTGCAATTTATTTCCCACATATTTTCTTCCGAGGTTGATTGAGTCTGCAGATGTGGAACCTGTGGACATGTAGGGCTGAGCGTACTCTCTACATAGGAGCTGTTATTAATATATGTAATTTAAACAATTAAGAAATTCCAAAGCACCCAGCCCTCCAAGATGCCGTGGGGCTGATATCATTCAACAAATATTTATCAAGCATGCCTGTGCCAGCTGCTATGCTGACCACTGAAGTGAAACTGTGAACTACAACAGACGTGGACCCTGTCATCCCAGAGATCTGTGTGTGGTATCATGCATTTAACTATACCTGGGTGAACAAGCTGAGAATGACCAGCCAGGAAACCACTTTGTGCAAGTACCAGGGCAGGTACATTGCGCAGATCCAGTTTGAGTTGCGTATGGCAGTGCCTGCCCTTAGTCTCACTGTTCTAGAAGCCCAGAGCAGGCGACTTAGAGATGCAGTGAGACCCTATCTCAAGAAATATAAAATAAAATATAAAGTAAAATAAACAGGCCTGGGTTGTAGCTCATGGCAAAGGCTGTGAGTTGTTCAATCCTTGGTGCCACCAAAAGAAAAGGTCTAGATTGGAGAGAACAAAGGGATTAAGGCAAGGAGAGCAGTGGCAGGGTGCAGGGCATAGAACCTGGCTCATGTGATGATGTGTATTTTTTTTTTTAAAAAATTGTTAGATGCAATGAGAAATTACTGAAGGGAAGTGCTCTTATTTAAGTCTTTCTTTCTTTTTCTTTTTAAATGTATTTTTAGTACAGGGCCTACAGGGCCTCACTGCATAGAATGGATTTATAGTGGTCCTCCTGTTTTCAGCCTCCCAAGCACTGGGATTACAGGCGTGTACCACCAGGCCCAGGCTCAGTTGCCATCTCAGTGTGCCCCAGGGGCAGGACCAGCATAGAACACCAATGATGGAGTCCTAAGCAGGAGCTTTAGTCCACTAAGCTATTTGGCCAATCGTTTTCTTTTTTGGCAGAATGCGGGATTAAACCCAGAGCCTATGGCCACACTTTGGCCCCTGATTTCAGTTAGCTGACCCAGACAAGGGCTCTTGCAGGGGTAGAGTCCAGAATGCAGTGCTCCTCAGCTAGAATCACTTGGGGAGTTTTCTCTGTCTCTGTCTCTGTGTCTGTGTCTCTGTCTCTGTCTCTCTCTCTCTCTCCTTCTGATAGTATAGGGGCTAGAATAGAACCTAAGGCATTGCAGATGCTAGGCAAGTGCTCTACTCCTGAGCTATATCCCTAGGCCCCACCTGATAAGTTTCAAAACTTTTTTTTTTTTGGTCTTTTTGAGACAGGGACTCGCAGTGCAGTTCTGGCTGGCCTTGAGCTCACTTTTGTAGCCCAGGCTGGTCTCGCACTTGCACTGACCCTCCTGCCTCAGCCTCCCAAGTACTGGGATTACAGGTGTGTGCCACCATGCTCAACTCAAATTTCAAAAATTCTGATGTCTAGGTTGCAGCCTACCTCACCGGCCCATCGTGTTCTTCTGCAAGGGTAGGCCCTAGGAAACTGCAGTGTCCTGACCCAATACTACCTCTATTCCTAAGGGGATAGGGGAAGGAATGAACTTCTGCTGAGCCCCTACTCTGTCTGTGGTTTGCTTATGTTAGCTTACTCTCATCAGAGCTCTAAGAGATGGCCACTATTATATCACTGTAAAGGAGGGGAAACTGAGACTCAGAAAAAAAAAAAAAAAACATTTTCCTTCTCTGTCTCCTGGCCTTAAGGGAGCCACCAAGACTCAGTTCCTTTGCACCCACTGGGGCTGATACCTACTTCACAGATTCATCAGCACTGTATACATGAGGCAGGACTACCCATGCCTGGAACATATTGAGAGTTTGATAAGCCCAAGGCCCTGGAATTAGGAAGAGGTGAGGACCCAGTAGACCCGGCATCGTAATGACCCCACTGCCATCCCTGTGGCTGAGAAGCTCTGGACTGGGCCTCTTCTGCTCAAGATGGGGACCCTGGATGGCTCCTGCTGTATCAGTGAGCAGAGGAGTGTGAACAGAGGAGTGTGCACAGAGGCTTTGAAGTCAGGGGGATGTAGGTTTCGATCCTAGTGGTTTTTGGTGTTTCTGGAGCTATAATATTGTGCACAAGCTTTTTTTTTAAGCCTCATTTTCCTCATCTATGAAAAATAACATAGATCAATTTGACCGGATTAAAAAAAGGAACTCCAAGATGTAGTACTGTAGAAAACAAAATAAAATCAAGGTACTAGGGGGCTGGGGAGATAGCTCCGTGGCACAAGTGCCTGCCTGGCAAGTGCAAGGTCCTGAGTTTGAGCCCCGGTCCTGAAAAAAAAAAAAAAAAAAAAAAACAAGCTCCAGAAAGGGTTTTATGTCATATTTACTGGGTTATTTATTTATTTATTTAGACAGGGTCTTGCTATGTTGTTTAGGCTGACCTTTAACTCCCAGCACTCTTCCTGCCTTGTCTCCCAACTGTTGAGATTACAGGTGTGTGCCTTGATGCCTGGCAAATAACAGCTTTCAGAGGGATAGCTCGTGTGTGTGTGCGCGCGCGCGTATATGCGTGTGTGTGGCTCATGTTTGCACAGACTATATCTGAATGTCTACAAAACAATTCAAATAGTGCTCTTCCTCTCTAGGGAGTAGGCCTGGGACTGGAGTAGAAAGAAGAACGACTTTTCATGGAATATAGTTGGCATGATCTGAGTTGTTTACTTTGCACAGGTTTTATTTTTTCAATTAAGTTACTTTTCAAAAAATGGGGCCAATAATACCTATGGGGTTGACTAGAGGATTAAGTGAATTAATGCATGTAAAGTGCTTAGCACAATGCCTTACACTGTGATTCCACACTACAAATATTTATGTGGTAGATTCATTTGCTCCCAGTTTTTTTTTTTTTTTTTTTTTTCTTTTAAATGCAGACAGGGTCTCACCATGTAGTGCAGGCTGGCCTTAAACTCATTATGTAGCTCTGGCTGGCCTGGGACTGACTGCAATCCTCCTGCCTCATCCTGCAGAGTCATGTTTGGCTGGCTAATTGCTCTGAATTCTTAAGTTGTGCTACCACATCCACACCCTGCCATAGCCAAGGGATTGCTGCATGGCTGGGCAGATTCTCTTGTATCCCTGACTTTTCCAGAGCGTGTCCCAAGGAATTGCACCCAGCTCTCATGTTCAAACCAGGGCCAGCTGACTGAAGTTCAGACCAATAAACCTTGGTCAACCTGTACCCCAACACAGAGGTGGTTTGTGATACAACACTACTCAGCTAAAAGCTGAGCCACATAGAGCATTATTATACCCCAGGGCCTGTGCTAAGTACTGGGGCATTGTGGTGAGTGATATAGTCCTTGTCCTTAGGCAGCTTATACTCTGATGAGAGAAGGGTCTAGGCTGGTGACGGTCGATCTAGGTGGAAGAGTCAAAGAGGATCCCTGTGGAGGTGAAGCTTGAACTAAGACCTGAAAGTTGAATCAACATCAACCAGTTGTAAACAGTTCTGCACAGAAGAATAAAATGTGCAAAGGTCCCAAGGTAGAAGGGCACCAGGCTACTAAGAGGGCTGATGGTGGCTGGAGATGAAGATAAGAGTGAGATGATTTTGGGGCTGCAGTTTATAGCCAGGAAGGTTTTGTTTTGTTTTTGGGTGATGGTGCTGGGACTGAACCCAGGACTTTCACACTGAGCTACATCCCTAGACTTCATGTTTTGTTTTGAGATAGGGTCTCACTTCGTCATTAAGCTGCTCAAGCAGGGCTTCTTGTGATCCTCCTGCCTCAGCCTCACAAAGTGCCGGGAGTACTGAGGGGCCAGGACTATTTTAAGCAATAGGAAACTGGAAGGTTTGGGAGGAGGATTCTGTGCAAGGGAGAAGATACCACCAAATCTATTGTGGAAGTAGTCCTTTGGATGGAGGTTGTGTACTGACCGGACATTGAGTTAGCTGAAGTGGTATAGGTAGAATTAACTGACCCTGTCCATCTCCACCCATTTGTGTTTGCAGCAATATCTGGAACCTTATGTTTGTGCCCAAGCCCAGACACTCCAAGAACCCTTGCCCCTTCCCCAGACCACTGCATCCTTGAATACTTAGGATTTTCTTCCTACAACACAAGTTTCCAAAACTCATACCCACTTTTTGGGCATGTTGAGTCTCCTGAGGTTGTGCTGGTGGTGCCTGCCTTTGGATGGTAGATGCTGAAGTCTACCCCAGAACTTTTGAGTCTGAGGCTGGGTGATGACACCTCCTAGATGGGGGACAGGGGAGGAGGCACCCAAGGCCCTGGCATCTGCAAGCATCATATCAGCGCAAATCAATGCAAAATTAAAATTCATGATGGTTCCGGGGCACAACTGCAAACAATTTGTTCGGTAAACTTTGTTCTAATTGGCATTCGTAGAATTTCCTGTTAATCAGGCCCCTTGGGCTCCATGGGGCTGGGATGTTCTGTCTCCTTATGACAGGACAGGAATGTGGTGGGTATGAGGGGGAAGGATGGGAAGGATGTTCAAATGCAGGCATCTGCACCATGAGCCAGTGTGTGCCTCCCTGTGTGGGCTTGGGGCCAGGCTGGAGTGTCTGCCACTGACTTTGCCCAGGGGCTCTCTGCCTGCCAGTCTGTAGGGCTCTGTTTGGGGGCTGTGGATCTGCCTGACTTACTTGGGGCCTGGTCTGTTGTTGACACTTGCTTGCATGTGGGTGTGCACCCATGATAAAGCATATTAGCTGGGCATGGAGGGGGAGGGGAGGAGGTGTGCTTCCCTCAGTGACAGCATTGGTGCCTACGTGGTGTGGCCTGTGGTGTGTCTGTGGGTCAGTGAAGCATTGTGTGTGTGGTCCGAGTCTCAGTATAGAGACTTCTGGGCCCACAGAACCTACTTAGCTTTCTCTCTGCTCTTGGAGATGCTAACTGGAGACTCACCAGTGTCCCCCGAGGGTCTACTGCCCAAAAGTCCCCAATTTAGCTATGCTCACTGTCGCTAAAATGTTCGTGTTGCTCCCAACCTGTACTTGTCATCTTTTCCTCCAGATTTCTATTATCTGCCACCCACTAGGGACCCAAGACTCAGGCCAAAGGGGTGGGGTTACTGAGAATTGAACCCAGGTTCTCCCAAATGCAAGTGCTCTACCATGGAGCTACATTCCCAGCCCAGAACAAAGACTTTTGGGAGTTCTGCTGAAAAGATCAGCGATCTCAAATATGACAAGAGCTCACATGAAGGAATCACATGCAATGAGTGCTTAATTAAATGTCGACTAAACATCACATTATGCCAACTGCAAAGCCACTCAACTCATGCGTTATGTACAAATGAAAGTTAACTTGAGATCCGGCTCTTTCTCATCGAATTACAGGTGATATGGAGTACAGCCTTGAGGAGAAGGACCCAAGGGGGCTAAAGACAGGGCCCAGCCAGTCCCTTCTCTGCTCTCCTTGCAAGGAGGAGTCTTCTGCTCTTGTACAGGGATGGAGTTCACCCTGACATCCTAAGCTAGACATACACAGCTATGCAGCTTCTGAAAAGTGAGTTGGTGAGAGAAAGAGAGAGAGAGAGAGTTCACAGCCTGAACCTCTGAATAGTTTTGTATTCACATGGAGATTAATTATAGGGTTGTGTAGCTGTATATAAGGGGCTTTCTTGTGTGTAAGCGGCCTAGAGAGTTATGGCATTCTTTCTGGGTATGCATATGTGTATATATGCATCTGTGTATGTGTGTATATGCACGTGCATGCAAGCATTCCACTCAGATAGCTTCCCTCTGTACCACGCATTTGGGGGTGTGCTGACTTGGGGGTGTGTGGCCCCAGCCCCAGCTCCCCTCACAGTCATTATCACAGCAGGAGCAGCTCTTGCCCTGGAGCTGCCCTCACTCTTCTAAGCAGCTGCTGCTTCCCCCAAATTAACCCCTCTGCTCCAGCTTCTCATTTTCCTGCAAGGGGGCTGTGGGCTGGCTGGGGCAGAGCCTCTGAGGATAGTGGCTCAGGCTGATGTGCTGCTCTTCCAGAGCCCCCATTCTGCCCCTTGTCCACAGGGGTCTGTCTTCTTTCTTGAGTCCTGTGGCTGTGGAGCACAGGGACTGTGCGACCAAGCATCGATGTGCTTGTCATCCGTGACTTCTTGGGAGGCACGGTGAGGGTTTGAGCACATGCGTGAGGCTGGTCTGGAGTGTGTGTGGTTCCAAAGCACTGAAGCAGGGGCCCTGGCTGCTATCTGGGCCAGGTGGGGATGTGTCTCTGGGCCCCGTGGAGAGGTCCTGGGCTTCTCTGGTAGCAGGGAAGGTCCAGAAGAAGCTGAACTGCGATCAGCAGGGATCTGGTCCAGGAAGATGTGTGGGCCCACCCTAGGTGACAAGATTACCTGAAGAGGGGTAGCCTAAATCAGGGGTCTGAAGCACCCTTCCACATGCCAACAGGGCCAGATCCAGGGGAGATAGCCTTGGGTTCCAGCAGAGGCTGCTGAGGTCGGGGAGAAGCAGGGAGACCCAAGAGAAGAAGGAGGAGAAAAGAACAAGTTCACCTAGGGCACCTGGATCAGAACTGCTTTTCTGCCTCTTCTTGGGTGTGGAGGTGGTCCACAGCTTAAGGTGAGAGTCAGGGAAGATACAGCCAAGGGACTCCAGGCCTGGGGGAGGGGACACACAGTATCTCTAAGCTGGGCACTACAAACTGTCATGGCTGCAGAGAAGGACCCTATATGTGACACAACTAAAGATCGGGTCAAGTGTGGGGGACCTGTATGGACCACAAGCACTTTGGCACTTCCAGCCATTCAAATTCTCTACTCTGAGCCAGGTGTGGTGGCCCACTGAGTGTAATCCTAGCACTCTGGAAAGCTGAGGCAGGACAAGAAGTTTAAGCCCAGTGTACCCAATTTACTGACTTAGTGAGACCCTGTTTCAAAATAAGCTGGAGGGGCTGGGGAGATAGCTCTATGGCATGAGTGCCTATCTGGCAAGTGCAAAGTTGTGAGTTTGAACCCCAGTCCCACAAAAACAAAAACAAAAGAAAAATAAGCTGGGGGTACAACTTAGTGTAGAAGGATCTGGGTTCAATCCCCAGTACCGCAAAGTTCTACTCTGGGGTTGTGATGACTGGGGTGTGTGTGTGGCCCCGCCTTAGTTCCCCTTACAGTCATTATCACAGTAGAAGCAGCTCTTTCCTGGGATACAATCATAAGCACGACCCAGGCCACTCCTAGTGGATGTGCAGGCTGCTAGAAGAGGCAGAGGAGCAAACAGCCTGGGAGGGGGCTCAAGGCTGCAGCTGTCCTGGTGAAGCCTGGAGGGTAGAGAAGCTGCGGCCTGAATGATTATAATAAGAATGAATTAGTGGCCATAATGCTAGTAACAAACAATAACAATAAGAGCACCTGGCACATGAGAGATATTATGTCATACAACATCTACAACTGCCTTTTGAGTTAGGTGCTGCTGTAGTAGCATCCCTCTTTCACAAGTGAAGAAACAGGCTGAGAAAGGCAAAGTACCTTACTCAAGACCATATAGCAAAGCCAGGTGCGGTGACCCATGCTTAGGAGCCCAGCTCTCCAGAGGCTGAGGTAGAAGGATTGCTGGGAGTTTGAGCCTAGCCTGGAATACACAGCTAGACCCTGTCTCAAAAGATAAACAAACAAAAAGACCATATAGCTAATAGGTGACAGAGCCAAGATTTCAAGTCTACAAGACCACAGCATCTACCCTGGGTCACAGCCCACTGTGTTGTTGGGTCACCTTCCTGTTTCAGCAGCAGCCCCGGCCTTTGATTGCTCCTCTGGCCTCTGAGGTGGGCCTGGAGCAGGCTGCTATGGACCAGATGTGGGCAAAGCTGGGAGGAGGAGGTAAGGCCTTGGCTCCATGTTTGCAGAGGCTGACACCCATCCGGCCCTGTTTTCATTAGCTTTTTGGTTGAGATGGGAAAAGGCCCACGTTTTTATGACACTAGCTTGTGATTCTATTTTCTGTTTAAATTCTGGGTGAGGGAAAAATAAGAGACATCAGAGAAACCTTCAGAATCTCATTTGGAGAGTCTGAGCTGCAGATAAATGAGCCTCCTGCAGAAACGCTACATCAAAGCGAATTTTCTCAGCTGTATTTTCTTTCTTTTAATAGGGCCATTTACTACATTAATATTCCAGGAAGTCATTTTAATTTCATGTTTATCATCCATTGGGAAAGTTAAACAGGATCAATATGTAACCAGTGGCGAATGTGGGGATCTTGAGGGACAAGGGGAGTGTTGGGAGGTTTTGGTGATTCCACAACTGGGAGTCCTTAGCAGGGCAGGGGAGCTGAGGGCAAGGAAGGTGCCTAGAGAGGGAGGGAGAGGCGAGGGAAGCATGAGGGAGTCCTTTGGTGGTGACTATCTGAACTTGCATTGGAGGAGCAATTATTGAGCTTCTATTATGTTGTGTGAGGCATTGCTCCTGTGTTGTGTGTTTAAATCCTCACCACAGCTCATCCAGTGAGTACTCTTATTCCCATCCTTACATGTGGGGAAACTAAGGCTCAGAGACCCTGGACTCTCATGTGTCCAGGGTCTTATAGAACTCAGATGCATTACTCTAATAAATACATGTTAAGCTGCTGTGTGTTAGCTGCTGCTGTGTTTGCACGGCCGCATCAGACTTTCTGGCCTTCACCGAAGGCCTAAGGACCCATGTTGCATCCATTCACTGTTGCTTTTGGCAAGTAGCCTGCTTCTGGTGACACAGAGGGTCCCTAGACCTTCTGGAGGGCACAGTTTTCCTTGAGCAATCATTCAAGGTAAGAGGAGCTCGCCCCTTCCATGGAAGCTTGGGACTAAAAGGGCTGGATTCCAGGGGGCTTCATCTGGAACAGCAGGTCTGGGGAGGCTTCCTGGAGGTGGAGGCACTCCAGCTGAGATTCGCAGCTAGCATGGGATGCTGCTAGGTGGGAAGGATGAGTAGGGCCTTTTCTTGGGAGAAAAAGAGGAAGAGTCGGAAGGAGTGGGGACCCTTGAGGGCTGCTGAGGTGGGGCCTCCTGTGGGGAGGGCTTGGGGAGCCCCAGAAAGCCACCAGGCAGGTGGTCTACTTCTGGTTCAGCTATCTGGTCTAGGCTCCCCGCCATGGGATCTGTGAGGCTCAGGCTGGGACAGAGCTCGAGCACTGGGTGTCTCGGTTCCTGGTTCTTCAAGTTTCCTAAAGTCAAAAACCCAGAATCCTAAAGATTTTTCTCTCTCCCCTTGGGCTCAAAAGCTCATCTGGTTGGATTTACCTTCACAATAGGTCCAGAATCTGCCGTCTTAGCAAAGCCTCCAGTGCTACCTCATGAACGAGGCTTGCCGCCTGCCCCCACCTGGATTATGACCCTAGCTCCCCACTGTCCTCTCTGCTTCAGTGCTAAGCCCCTCCAGCACCTTCTCAGTGCCACATCTGAGTGGTGCCTTGAAAACAAATATTCCACGCCTGAAACCCGCTGGTGGAGCTGATTCAGATAAAAGCACAAAGTCCTCGCAAAGCGTCACGGGCCCGCACCATCTGCGCTTGCCCGGCACTTCACCAGTCCAGTTCCTGCCCCTGCGCTCCACCAACGCAGCTGCTCTGGTTTCCTGGTGCTGGGGTTGGCCCCACCTCAGGACCTTTGCACTCGCTGTTCCTTCACCCTGGAGTGCTCCTTCCGCAGGAGTTTGCCTCCCCCAGGTTCTTCCTTCTCTGCTCACCCTGTGGTAAAACCCGATGCTCTGCATGCTGCCTCTCCCTTTCCTGCTTCACGGCTTGGTTGTGTTCTGTTGCTTTCGTCATTCTAATTTAGTTACGACATATTTCCTTCGTAGTCTGGCTCCTCTGGGTGGATGCAGGGATTTTTTCTACTTCGTTCACCGTCATCTCCCAGGTGCTTAGAATAGTGCCTGGCCAGGCTGGTGCTCGACTTACGTACTTTGGAGGCACAGAGCAAGGCTCCGAAGGGAGTACTATTCTTTTTCTTTTTCTTTTTTTTAATTAAAAAAATCTTTTAGAATTGGTGAAATAGCTCAGTGGACTAAGTGCCTGCTTTGGCAAGCACAAGGACCAGGGTTCCCTGGTTCCTCATGCTGCACTGGCCCTATCCCTGGGGCAAGCTGAGCTGACAAATGAGTCCAGGCCTGGTGGTGCATGCCTGTAATCCCAGCGCTGGAGAGGCTGAAAACAAGAGGATCACTACAAGTCTGAGCTGCATAGTAAGGCCCTATACCAAATAAATAAACAAGTAGATAATTTTTTCATTTATTTATTTGGTATGGGATTTTGCTAAACAGCTCAGACTCATAGCAATCCTCCTGTCTCAGCCTCCCCAGCACTGGGATTACAGGCATGCACCACCGTGCCCAGTTTTGGTGACCGACACAGCACGCAGTAGCGGGGATCAAACCCAGGTCCATTGCCAGGCAGGTGCTTAGACCATGAGCTATCTCCCCAGCACAGGGAATGCTATTCTTGTACCAAGTTGTTTTCACTTTTCTATTCCGTTATCTGCACAATAGCCTTCCATAATGACTACTGTTATTTGCTCCATGTCATAGGTGAGGCAGCTGAGGCTCGGGGACATAGGCAAGCAGAGCTGGACATTTTCAAGTCTGGAAGGATGTGCACTGTCATCATAGTGCCTGGCATAAAATACAGGCACCACTACTTCCCAGCTGCAGGAGTGCAGACAAGCTTCTGTCTTCCCTGTGCCTCAGTGTACCCATTTACAAAATGGGAATAATCAGAACCTGCCTCTAAAGTCTGCTGGGAGGACCCACTGGGATAATACTGCTCACTCCTCTGCTTGGGTGGCATGGAAGGTGCTTGACATCAGTTATTATTTAGGGGCGGCTCCCCTGCTTAAGTTGTGGGACTCAAGGCCATTCCCTACCAGGGGTCTCCATCCCACCTGCACAGGGGCCCTCAGCTCACCCTGAGGCTCTCCCTCCTAATGGCAGCAGCCAGGCTTGTCCAGTCCCATTTGTTTAGGCAGAATTTAATTTCTCCCTAAACCAAGCATCTTCTGCCCCCTCCTGCCCTTTCTCTTGCTCTCATCAGTGGGAAAATGAGCTCCGGGAGCTTTCCCCCTGGTCCAGAAATGCAAGGTGAAGAATTTCATTAACAATCAAGAGGACATAATCAACATTCTAATAATTCCAGATCCACACTCCCCCTTTTGTGGCCCCCCTAGAGTGTCCCGTCCCCCCCCCTCCACCCCATTCCTGACTCTCCCAGACACTCTCACCTTGACAAAGAAATTTCATTTCCTCTGCAGCCAAAAGTGCTTTGCTATTCAATTCAGCACCTTACCTCTGCCCTGACAAAGAGTCGGGCTCCTGACGTCCCAGACTGGAGCACGCAGGAGACACGACGGGGACAAGGGCATCACAGAAGACCTGCTTCTCTTCCACCTCCTGGAATTCCAGAGTGGGTGACTGCTTTCCTCCTGGGGACTCAGGGAACCTTGCCCCATGGCCCGGAGAGCCCAGCTTCCCCTGTGTGTGCTCGGGGGCCCTGGATTCTCCGAGCTGTTTCCTGCTTTGCATGCTGGCTTCACGTGTGCACTGGCCTCACTGCAGAGCTGCTACTTGAGTGGGATCCAGCCCAAGGCCCTCCTGGCTGTGTGACCTGGGGTAAATCAGCCTCTCTGCACCCGGGTCTCAGGAGGGCCTCTGGCTGGTGGGGACTGTGGAAGTCTGGGGGTGGCGAGCGCACCGTGGGGTCAGCAAGATGCGGGCAAGAGACCAAAACACTCTGGCTTTT
>PVKN010006470.1:0-28457 GCA_004027915.1 Capromys pilorides
TAGTCTCTTCCCCTCCCTTTTCAGCCCTTCCAGTGGCTGTAGTGGAGTATGCCTATAATCCCAGCACTGGAGACTGAGGCAGGATTGCTACAAATTGGAGACCAACCTAGGCATTTAGCAAGGTCAAGGCCAGCCTGACACATCTCAAAACAGGGACCCTGGTGGGTGTTGCGGCAGGGCCAGGACTCATTTCAGGACAGGTCACTTGTAGTTTCCTATTATTCACAATCCAAATAGTTTCATTTCGGTATATCTTGGTATTAGCTCTATAAATTGTCTGAATTTCTATTAATTCATTTCTTCTGATTTTTTTTTTTTTAAATGGCTAGCTCAGCCTGCCCTGGGGGGTGAGGCTGGCGCAGCATGTGGCACGAGGAATCGAACCACAGTCCCTGAGGTTGCCTAAGCTTTCATAAGCAAGCGCTTTAGACCGCTGAACCATCTCACTGGCCCTCTATCAATTCATTATCAGGCAATTTAGTCATAATTAAATTAACTCATTAAGTAAAAATAGAGAAAAATATTGCATACATTTCCTAAAAATTAGCGTCCTCCACTTAGTAAAATGACTTGTTCAAGAAAATAGGACAGTGGTTAAAAGAGGCTAGGAAGGGGAGGAGAGAGGCAATATAAGTTAGATAGCCAGGATCAAAAATAGTTAATTAGGGTCTGGGGCTATGGAATCCTGGTAGAATGAGTGCCCATTATATGCAAGGCCCTGGATTAGAAGTCCTAGAGTTGTACAGCACAGTAGGATGACTATTGTTTATAATTTTGTTATAAGTTTTCCAAAGAACTAGAAGCTTTAAAGTTCCCAAAAATGTTTAAGGACATGTAAATGCTAACTACCGTTGACTATGATGCCTTGTATGCATGTACTGCATTATCACACTATACCCTCATAAATATGGATAATTACTATTGTCAAAATTGAGTAATTTTTGGGCTGGGGAGATAGCTCTGTGGCACGGGAGTATGAACCCTGGTCCCACAAAAAAAAAAAAAAAAAGTATTTTTTAAGACTTACTTTTTAAGCATTTACTGCTTCACCATGTTTACTGTTTTTGTATTGTTGAAATAAGGTCTTGCTGTGTGGTACAGCCTGGCCTCTGATCTTCCGATCCCCGAGTCTTAGCCTCCAATTGCTGGGATTACAGGCATATGCCACACACACAGCTCATATTGACTGCTGTAGCTATACAACATTTCAAAACCCATGTTATTAAGTGCCTAATGAAAGTTTACTGGAGTGAACCTGGCTTTACGTTTACTAAACATGTATCATCTAACTTTCCATATATAGTAGGAACCCCCAGCATCGTAAGTGATGCTGGTGCCTGACGGACTCTTTCTCACTAATCTTAACATCAACCCTGTGAAATAAGCACCTTTATCATCCACGTTTTATAGAGGACCCTGATGCTCCAGGTTAAGTGACCAACCCAAAATTAAACAGCAGAGACAAGACCAGAAATCTGCTTTGTGTATTCATCATTTTTTCCTCAAAATGTAATAGTCTTAGCAGGCTCTTTTCTAGACTTTCTTCAACATATCTTGTATAACACTGATACAAACTATATTCTCTCTTGGAGATCATCTGAAATGATTAGCAAAATAGCTACAGCTGTTAGATCAGATTGAAATTCTGAGCAATCACCTACTTGGTTTGGGCATAACTTCTACCCATAGGGAAACACTGTCTCTCATTTTTCCCATATTGTTTTCTCTACCCAGGACATCTTTTCTTTCTGTTGGCTGGAAAATATTATTCCTTTCCTGTCTGCCACACAGCCTATTCAGAGGCTCTCTCCAACCATATGTGACAACAAGGAGTCACATATATGTAGCCACAGAAATCTGAGGTTCAGACACATGAACAGAGAAGAGTCACAATGTTACAGATGAAAGTAAGTTTATTATCAAAGTACAACCAAGATGAACATAGTCAGACAACATATTACCACACAATGAGGCAGGAAACAGCACCCAAGAGGAAGGGGAATCCTCTGGATCTTGCATGAGACAGAGTCTTTTGCAGGAGAGGCAGGAAATGTTGTACCATATTTAGTTTTTCAGTTTCTAAGTACTGTGTTCAGATAGAAGTGGGTTGGTCAAGGAATAGTCAGTCCTTTGTGCATCAACAGCTATCGCTACGCACTCCTTTCTCAGCAGCTAGTCTCTGCAGAAGGGCACCAATCAAGGTCATTTCAGCAATCATATGTAATTTGTTCTCATTTTTAACCCTCCCCCAGACATACTAGTTCACTTCCTCAAACTCAGCTAGAGTATCATTGCTACAGCTGTTTATCTCTTTCAAAGGCTCAATTTGTTGTGGCACACCCAGGATAAGTATATTTGATTAACTCAAAGTTAACCTTATTTACATCTGCAAAATACCTTTTATCATAGAATGCAATATATTCACTGTAGCAGTGTTCCATGATGCTCAAGGTCCTGCTCTCACTAAAGGGTGTGATTATAAAAAACACATACATTCAGGGCAGGAATCTTGAGGGCCATCTGAGAATTCTGCCTACCACACTTTCCTATCAGCCCTTACTGGCAGGCTCCAGTCTGAATGTGCCCCCCAAAATTACTTTTCAAAACTTGCCAGCGAGATAGCATTACCTATCAGCGTCTAATGATTTCTACTTATCCTTCTGTTCCCAATAGTACTACTTCTGGTCAGAACCACCTTTATTCTGTCTTCCTCCATCTCTCTGCTGATTTCCCTGCCCTTTTTCATTTTTCTCTCTGCTTCTCAAGCCATTCCCTTTCAAATTTTTATTGTACTATTACAAGTCTGTTGCAACCATCCCGTCATCTTCTCCTCTCATCTGAGTTTCCCTGGTTGTACCTTTTCTTTTTGTCCACCCCATCTCAACATTCACATAAAAATAGCCACTGGCTGGGGAAGACATACTTTCCAGTGAGACACCAGAAATTGAAACAGACGCTAGCAGGTACACTTGGAAGCTGGGATATTGGCAGAACTTGAAGTTCACAGGAAAGGTGTATCACTTCCCCCAGCCTGGGTCCAGGGACTCCCTGAGGTGGTAACCACCAAGCAAGGCTTAGAGAATGGCAGGCCCAAGAGGCCCTCAAGGATTAGGAATCTCAGGAGATGAGTCTGTGCTGCAAGATCCCAGGACCAGATCCATCTGCTCAGATCATTTGCTCTGAGGGGAAGTTTGGAGCACAAGAAGGGCTACAAGGATAGCCAATATTTTGGCCCTAGCCCTTCAAGGTCAGTGAGGACTCAAGACATAAGAGAACCTGTGCTGTAACATCCTATAACTCACTGGTTTCCCAAATTTTCTGTTCAAGGAGATTATGGGGCTACAGAGGAAAGGAACTGAAGATATACAGTGTACTTAAGGAGAATCACCTAGAGAAAACATTCAGGCTTTCACAGAGAGCAAATTGGTCAAGCAATGGCTGTGACTCATCCAGATGGTTGACACTGACAATAGTTCTACAAAGCACTGTACATGATTTCAAAGTAAATCCTGAGATTTGACTGACCTTGGGAAGTAAAAATGTTCCATGTTTTGTTATACAGGTCTTGCTTTAACTTGCCCTTAACCACCCAGCAGAGAAGTTGAACCACGAGGCATAAAACGTAAAGCGCTAGATTAGGATGCTGAGCTATGAAAGGCTTAAATCAACAGCTTCCATCATTGCCAGTTTTGCCAATAACCCACTGCGATTATGGAACACTGAGTTATGTATACAACTCCTCTTAGTTCAATGAGAAGAAATTTTTTATACCAATGATGATTAGAAAAATTATCACGTCCACACCCTGTGCTCTGTATAACTACTAGGAGGACAACAATATCTATTGTATCAAATACTGGAAATGTACTACTAACATGTTTTGAAACTGTCACTTGTGATTTCTTATTAAATGCAATTAAAAAAAAGATCCATTTCTACAGTGGGGACTTGACAGGGTATATAGTGGAGATGACATAGGGTTTTAAAAAGACTCAGGTTGGTGCTACATGGGTGACTTTAGTAAGACTTTTGTATCAAAAAATAAAACGTGCTGAAGATGCAGCTCTACAGTTCAGACTAAGGCAGTGGGTTCAATCCAAATACTTAAAAAGGAAACTAGGCAGCAGGTGGCCTTCACTACAGGACCCAGATGAGATGGACCTCTAAAGCATTTTAGCCCAGAAGTGAAGTTGGAGCAAGGATCTGGAAGTGGAGGGACTGGCCTGGAAGTACCTCAAGGCAACACAAAACTACTGCTACATGAGAAGAGCAAGGCCAGGACTATAATCTTCATAACCATGTTCAGGCCTTGGTGTGTTAAGAATTGCAAGGGGGTGTTCCCACAGGCAGGTCTGAGTTAGAAAACATTTTCCAGATGGAATGCTTTCCCTGCAACTCTTCCAGAGAGGCAGGAAACAGGTGGGTGAGCCCTAAGTCTTCCACTGACACTGTCATCACCTGTCCCTCCTTCCTCCCCACGGAAGTCCTTGATGTCTGGGGTACAGTGGAGCCAGGCTGGGTCTGCCCTTTTCAAGTTATATGTTTGAAATAGTGCAAGAGAAGTTTAGTGTTATGAGGACCTTAACTGTTGAATCTTGAGATGTCTTCTACTTAACCTTTTTTTTTTTTTTTAATAGTTTATGTAGTTCAGTCCAGTCTTGAATGCTCCTGCCTCGGCCTGCAGTCCTGGGATTCCAGAGTGGCACCAGCCCTGGCTACTTCACAAACAGCAAAGTTCAGTAGTTCTTTTTGTGAAATATAAATGAAAGACCCATTGGAAACAATAACTTTTGATTAGTTATGCCTGTATATAAATAAGGGATTAAGAATAGCATTTTCTGATTGGTCCTAGGAACAGCAGACTTAAATGAAGAGTTAGAAATAGTGTTTTCTTGTTGATCCTGTGAACAGTACCCAAGAGATGTAAACTCAGTCATTTGGGGTTCTGTGTTCTGACATGTCTTCTCTTTTTAGGAAACATCTTGCTCAATTGGTCATGGGTCTTATGAATTCTGGCGTATTGTGCCTGGTTGGTTAGTTTATCCCACCCTCATCTCCTACCTCGGCTTGGCTTTCACCCAGAGTGAAAATTTTACCGGTGATACGTAACTGAACCTTGAGTTCAAACATATCCCTCAGTTTTATCTTTACCTAGACCATGGTTCAGACCACTTCCTATCCATTGCTCTATAAACCCAAATGAGGTCCACTAGACACTGACTTCAGTCAAAATTCCTCTCAGAAGAGGTACCCAGCTCAGGAACTGGGTTTATACTTGGCAATTACCTCACACTCAGTTATAAATTTAATCCTGAGAAGTGTGGTTGGATACAGCCAGATAATGATTTCAGTCCTACTGTAATGTTCATTCTTATGCTGTTCATCCGGATTACTTCAGCTGCATTCAGTATGTGGGATTACACACAGAAAATTTATCTCATGTGTTAGCCTCAGCCATCCATCAGGGATAATTCTAATAACCTCACCTGCACAACTAGGTTTCTTTTCTTTCTTTCTGTATTTAGGACGGGGTCTACAGGATCTCACTATGTAGGCTGGACTCACAGTGATTCTCCTGTTTTCAGCCTCCCTAGTGCTGGGATTACAGGTATGCGCCACCACGCCCAGTATCAAATACCTTCTCAGTGTACCCCAGGGGTGGGGCTGAGGATCAAACCCTAGCCACTATGTTCTGCCTAAGCAGGTGCTTTAATCTGCTGAGCTATCAGGCCAGCCCTACAGCTAGGTTTATTTCTAATCTCAAACCTGCCAACAAGTCCATCCTCAATGAATTCAAAGTTAAAAATGTAATAATCATATAACTACCTTTCCCCAAAGAAAGATTCATGCCCAGTGCCTAACTCAACCTGCCAGAAAAATTCCAGAAATTGACAGGATCGTGCTAGCTGGATGATGTCAACTGAGGAACAAGATTCACCTCCCATGTTGCCCTCTGTCTCACAGATGTATTGGCCATGATCTCAGCTCTGTAGCTGAATTCATCCCAAAAGCTACTTTGTTCCTACAGCAGGATCCAGCCCTGAGGATTTTAATCTCTGTCCGTAGTTTATTTCCAGCCCTCACTGTTACCCAAATCCATCTAAAACTATTTTAGCATTTTTTTCTCATGTTGATCAGTTATATCTCTATCACTCGTAAGCAAGAGTTCAGAGCATCAGACAAAAAAAAAACATCAGGCAAAATTTCTGTACCAGGACAGTCTCTAAAGGCTTCTCTTGGTAATCTGCCTTTGGCTTCAGAACATGGATTCCATTTCTAGCAATTGTGTCAGTCCTACAAGATCCAGTTATGAGAGATTCCAAGTGTCAGAGGTAAAAGATACAAAAGCAAAGAAAAATCAAGGAATGCTTGCCAGTGAAATTCTTGTATCCTGTGGCAGGGAGGCCATGACTGACTCAATGGGTCGGTGAGCCCCCGTAAACCTTCATGGTAGAAAGTAAAGTGATGTACATCATGGTTTGGACACAATTCCTCACATTACCTGAGTTCTCTCCTTCCTTGCATGGTTAAACTTACTAAAATACTTATTTCATCTTGTGAAGTCTAGGTCATGCCTCATTCCCTCACTAATGTGCCTCTTGGTCTGTTAAGTCTTCCTCAGTTCTCACCAAGGAATCCCTTGTCCTTAATTCAACCAACATCCCTATAATCTTGGTTCCTTAGAACTCAGGAACTCTCTTTCCATAAACCCTCCCTTTTTGGTCTCCAGGTTACACTACTCTTTTGGTTCTTTTCTTTTTTTATAATCTCTTCTGTCTTCCTACTGTAGGATCAATCTCCCCTAACTGGTGAGCAAATATCTCAGGAATTCAAGCTTTAGCCCTGGGCCCACTGCTCTGTTGCACCTTATCTATACTATAGTCTACTTCCTTGAACACTCCAACTCCCACCTTCTCCCTGCCCCAGGCCTCCTGAAGCAATGCTTTGATTCCGCTTCAGATGCCATTTTCTGATGAAAATTCTTTGCTTTCTTGGTCAAACCTCTTTACCATGTACATAGCTTAGGTTTCAGCCAAACCACGTACCTTCAAATCCTGGACCCATGGTTCCCTAGCCATAGGACCTCGGGAGAATTAAAATACCTAATAGGCACCTGTTTTGCCATATGAAGGTAATAATCCTCAGACAATCCATAGCTAAAGTCATCATTGGGTGTTAATAAGTAATAGGAAACGAGCATATTTTTTTTAAAAAAAGGATGACACAAACCAAAATATCATATTGTTCCTCACAAATATATACAAATACTGTATGTCTATCAGAAATAAATAGAACATAAAAAAGGACAAAGTTGTGGAGCAGTGATTCTCTGGAGTATACATAAGAATCACCTAAGCAAGTGGGGTTAATAATTTGTACTGCTTACAAGCTTTCTAGGGACATAAACATTTCTAGACAACAGTGCAAGAAACACCACATTACAGAAATGCCTGGGGGCTTTCTCAAAAACTTCAAGTCTCCTGGCTGTGTTAAGTACATGTATGGATTTGAAAGGCCCAGTGTAATGTCATCCATTTCATTTTATACTTCTCTGATCACTGAAACCTAAACAGAAAGTTACACTTAAAAAAGAAAAAGAAAAAAGAAAACGTAAATAAAAAGAAAGCAGCAACAAACTTAATGCTGAGAGGAGAGGGGAGGAAAGCAAAGCCCACTTTGAGGAGGGTGCACACATTTGCATCGCCCCAGCACTGGGGCCCACAGAACTGGACCCTAGTGAAGACAGCAGCTAAGCCATAGCGTAGTCCTGAGGCCTAGGGACACAAGGAGCTCCTTCCTGCTCCATCTGAACCTGGGCTGCACAGGCATTAACCGGGGTGCACACACCAGACCTGCCTTCTCCTGGGCTGGCCTCAGACCTGAACACTGCTTTGCATACATGTGCAAACTCACCTTCACACAGACTACAAGCACGGCTCCTGATTTTAGGGCTCAGTTACTAACTCAAGTCAAAGCTTGAGAGTCAAAATAAGCCACTGCAGAGGCAGCAGGCAGTCAAGCATCCTTAGGACCAGTAAGGGAGAGACAACATCCTGTACTCTGCTGTAAGGGAAAATTAGGAGCCACTGCAGCTGCTGGACTTGGTCATGGAGCTCCAGGGGCCAGTTCTGAGACGCCATCCAGCTCTGCTTTGCTTCTCAGTACCCAGCTGATAATGAAGCAGAGTGCCAGAAGACCAGTCCCTAGCAGGTCTCCGAGCCCAGTGAGGTACGGGATGCAGTGGCTGTCTGGATCCAGAGCATGGTGCCAGGTCAGCCGAACCATCACTTCTGCCAGATACAGCAAGATTGTCACCTATCATAAGAGCAAACAGACACAAAAGATTAAGTTAGAAGGCTAAGCAGAGCCAAGAGACGCCAACTGGGTTTCCAGGGCAGACATGAAAGCATACACATTAGCCCCAGCTACCCCTTCCTCAAGTTTCTCTCAAGGCCTGCTTTCACTTGGACAGGTGCTAGAAACTGACTCCCCATGTGGCAATACTGAGGTGGTGGAATCATTAAGAGGTGGGACCTAGTGGAAGGAGATTAGGTGATGAATGCATGAAAACTGTCTGGAAAGAAGTAGGTCTGGTCCCCAGAGACTGAATTAGTGGGTTGTTACAAAAATGTGAGCCTGGCTCCTCCCTGCTCTGGCTTCCTCTCTCAGACTGTTGCCTTTCAGAACAGGGCTCAGCCCCATCCACTTCTTCTCCATCATATGCCATAGCCAGAGGACCCTCATCATGCCAGCACCAAGCTGCTTTGATCCTTTAATCACCAGAACTGTGAATCAAATAAACCTCCTTTGTAAGTTACTCAGCAATACCAAATGGAATAGTCTCCCAAAGTGCCACACAGACCTGCTGCCAATTACCAACAGGGACATTCCCTCCTTTACAGGCTCCACTCCTAGGACCTTGCTGGAATTTCCACAAGTATTTGCATGAGCCCCTCTTCTCTGGAACTCTGGTCAGTCAGCTCTTCCTAAAGCTGCCCAGGGAGGTCACACAACCCTGGCTGGGTCCAATGGCCACTCTGAGTTTCATCTTCTTTAACTGGAGCTATTCAGGACAATTGCTCAGACTCTCCCAGGCCTACCTTTTGGGGTCAGGATCATGCTACATTTGCAAATGCCATAAACTTGCGGAGGGCCAGAGAAATAGCTCAGTGGCAGGAGCACCTGCTTGGCAAGCACAAGGTCCTGAGTTTGATTCACAGTACCAAAAGTAAAAATTAAAAAATAAACTTGGGAAATTAAAAAATGCCCAGTCTCTAGTGCTAGGAACAGCTCCAAAGAACTGTCCACCAGTGCCCAGAGAACTCCCTTCATAAAACCCAGGCCCACTGGGGACATTAGCCAGTTGGAGTTGTGGTAGTTTGCTGAAGGTCACTCTAAAGAGGGTGCCAGTTTTATTTTTTTCACTTCCTGTCCTTGTCACCATCTAACCCTCAACAAAGACCTGGGTGCCTTTAACAGCACCATGGCAGAAGCTTGGCCCCTGCCCACCTGCCCTCTGGATGCCATCAACCACTGGACCCACTCTTTAGCCCGTTCCACAGGAACAAACTGCATCCTAAGCAAGGTACATGTGCATACAGCACAGATGGTGAGGCACTCAGTGTATGCTGCAGCCCGTGTCTAGACAGGATATAGAGCTTGAGCAAGTTGACCAGGTCGCTGGAAGAGTGGAACCCCCTTCCCACTTGGTTCCACACAGCACCTCCGTTAGGACAGAAGGTAATGCTTGCCAGCTAAGTGACCCAGTGAACACTGTTCCTTTGCTGCTGCACTCTTCCTTACCTGGATCAGGCCTGCTAGCAGATATAGCACAATAAAGGTCTTGCTGTTGGTCACTGACTGACCTTCTACCAGGTAAATGATATAGAAGAAAATCAGATGGCCTGGGATCACAAGAAAGAGCAGGACTCGAGCCGACTTGGAATTGATGTCTGAAAAAAAGAAAAAAAAAATTAAGAGCAGTGCATGACTTTCTTGGTGGCAGAGGTTACCTTAGCATGTGGTCATTCTCCATAAGGATTCCACATCCATTCATCTATTCATTCCACAAGTGTTCACTAAGCACTACTATGTGACATGTTCTAGCAGATGAGAATTCAGTCTTTCTCTTGCTACACAGTGGTGGTTAAATGATGGTCAACTGGAGTGGAGAATGCTCAGCTGAACTGAGTCAGCACAGAAGACCCACTTCAAGAGGACTGTTATCTAAACAGCATAAAGAAGAGGATGGATGGGAAGGATTTCAGCTGATTTTCCTTGGAGGAGCTCTTTCTTTGGAAGAACCCTAGTCTTTCCTTTGCCTTGGGAGTCATCTCCTGGTGTTTGACATAAGACTTCAGCTTCCAGCACTGTCCTTTTGGCTGCCAGCACAGGTTCTGGCTTCCAGCCCCAATGTTTCAACCCTCCAGCACAAAGCTGCCGTCTTCTGGCTCAGACTTGTTTGGGACACTGCTGTGGGTCCCAGGCCATCAATCAGATCCTCTGGATCTCTAGAGCAATGGCAGATTTTTGTACTCTTCTACATTTGACTCTGTGGTCCACCACTGTAGGTTGACACTGTGAGCTTCTCTGTCTTGCATTAAATTTGATTTAGAGCATGTACAGTCTTTTGAGGATCCTTCCCCTAGCCCTGGCAAGGTTTTGTATGCATTGAATAACACATGTATGCAGCTGACATTTTGGGGACAGGAGATAGTGTTCAACTACATAAAACAAATAGGAAAGGTCATTTCAAATTGTGACTAGTGCTGCAGAGACACAATGAACCACAAGGGACACATGAGTGGGGGTGAGATGCTAGAGGTCTGAACATCTCTCAGAGAGGTAATATTTAAGCTGAGATCTAATTTGGGAGAGAGGATTCTAGACAGAGGAAAGGGAGTACATGGAGTTCACAGTGGAAAAGAGCTCACAGGTGCACAGGTCATTCCTGCATTCCCCTAGGCATCACGTCAGTATCCCGGGGAGGGCAGAACCTTCACAGGACACCTTGGACAGCTTCTTCTGAGCCTTTGGGGCCTTGACAGCACAACTGGGTGTGCCAGTGAGCCCCTCGATTTACCTCGGCTCTACTGAGTTTGAGATTTTGTCATTCATCCTTGTTCAGCACAAGTAGTGTTTTAACATGTTTCTGCCAGTTTTTACCACTGGTGGTACAAGTACGACTGTTCTACCGGGTGCCTGTACCACTAGTGGTAATGGATCTAATCACTTTTATCAGTCATTTTGCTAATAAAATTAATAACAAGTTGCCTCATCTGACAGTCATGTACATGCTACTTTGCAGTAAGACATAGAAATTACAGCCCACTGTGAACATGTTAGACTGCAACATGTGAACATGACTGACTTCTCAAAGGAAATAGTTTTACTACAAAGTTTCTATCCACCTCATAGCTTATATGTTAATAAAATAAGGTAAAGGAAGGGAAAGATTATACGTAACTTAAAAGCTAAAGTCCCCACCATAAGATATGATACAGAAAGATAAGAAAGAGTAAGAGCCCCAAAATCTATTCATAATGAGAAATGATAGACAGTGAATAAAAAGAGTCTTTTTAAAGGGCTAGGATGTAGCTCACTGATAGAGCACCTGCCTAGCATATGTAAGGCCCTGAGTTCTAGTCTTAGCACCACAAAAGAAAAAAAAAATCTTTAAAAAGATTTCTCCAAAATAAGAAGCAAAACAATATGTAGCCTGTAGTATGGTGCTTAAAGTGTGAGGCAGCAGCATGAAAACTCAAGAAAACCTACAGAGTACCTCACATAAACAGTAACAAGTCAATAATATGCTTGGTGTATAAATAACAGAAAACCCAATAGCTTTCTATACATAAATGACAAGTTAGAAAAAATGGAGAACCAGGTACAGCATGTGCTGTGCAACTGCAATCCAAGCGCCTAGGAAACAGGGAGAAACAGCACTACAGCTTATGAACTCAGCCTGGGCACAAACAAACAAACCAAATAAGGAAGGATAAGGAGGTAATAGAATCTTCTACTTTTGCACAAGATGGAACAGACATATCTTCCTATCCTTATCCCTCCTATCCTTACTTTAACTTAGGTACAATTAAAAATTCTGTTTAATACATAAAACAAAGATTCTGAAAGATGGAGAGGAAAGAAAAGCTGGCTAGGGACTTTAAGAAACAAGAAGTAATATGGTATAAATTTCTTGAAGACTTTACTTGGTCTTACACATTTCAGACTAAGTCCTACAAAATTTGGCAGCCCAGAACAGCCAATGACAGGAGACAGAGACTTAACAAGTGTCTGCATTTCTTAGCCAAGGGTGAAAAGTGTGGTCTAGCAAACAGAGAACTTTTAGGCAGTAACTACTATTATCTGGCCAAATACTAACGGAAAAGCTGCAGCCTACTTCCATATCAAAGGCTGAGAGCGGCATCTGGACTCCCTTCTCTATCCAGGCATCAAGTGCTTTTCCCCTCCATGGCTGAGGTAACACAGAGAAGGCAGAGAGGAGGATTAGAAAGTTTATCCCCATTGCATCAGTCATGGCCACGTGAAAAGCAGTAACAAAGCATCACTCTCCCTTCCAGTCAGCTTGGTGTCAGAAGAAGACCAGAGAGGACCCAGACTCACACACTGCCTGGCAGAAACAAGATACCCTCTGACTGGCAACGAGAAAAAAAAAAAAAAAAGCAGATTTAAAATAAGACTTATGGTCTTGTCCAAAATATCTATATTCAACCTGAAGTCCTATCATACTAAGAGCAACAAAAATCTCAGTGGGGTTTAAAACAACAACCCAGACAACTGAAGTGACACAGATGTCAGGATTACCTACAAACAACCTTGACATGTTCATAACAGGGCTTCAATTTGTATTTCTGCCAAGCAGCTTGAACCACCAATGGTACATGCTTGACTGTCCCACTGGGTGCCTTTCTGTCAATTTTATTAGTAAAAGATATATGGAAGTACTTAAATCCATTGGAACCACCAGTGGTACACACTGCTCAACAGAAGAGTCAAGGGTTCAAGCCAGCAGGAACATGTTAATGAAGCCATCATAAACATCCTTCTGGTGGCACCTTCCTTGGGAGCCAGCCGCAGCCCGTCACCCCTGAGGGCCCTGAAGCCCATAGAAGAACCCGGCACAGACTCTGGCAAGAGCACTGGTGGCCCAGGCACCATTTCTACAGGAAAAGAATGAAAAAGGAAAACAGATTCTTTCTGCAGCTGACGGCGTAATTGCCTTTGGATGCTCACATTTCTGGAAGAGCCTTGAATGCCCAGGGACTTTCAAATCCTGCTGCTCATCATCTTCAGTCCGCTTCTGATCACTGTAGAACTGGGACTGCCAGGTAAAAGGTCATTTACTGATAAGAAGATGTGACTATCTTCTGCCTACCTCAGGGACCTGGATGCCCTGGAGCACACGTGCCCAGCAGTGCATGCATCCATCTGATACCACTTCCGTGTACAGCTCTGTTCTGGTGTCAAACATGGACAATATGAGGAATGACTTTCTAATGAAAACCATTACTAAGCAGGGCAGGGTTTGATTTTTAAACTTCTATTGAAATAGCATATTTAAAACTGTCTCTTGAAAACAAATGGCAACAACAACAAAAAAAATCCTTCTACAGAGATCCTCCTGCCTCAGCCTCCAGTGCTACAGTTACAGTCATGCGCCACAAACATCCTTCTACACAAAATCTCAAATACACTTGAAATAAGTGCAAAAAGAGTCACAGAAAAGAAAAAGAAAATAAAAAGACTCAAATAGAAATTTTGGAAGTTAAAAAAATAACTTAAACCAAATAACCTGAATAAACCAAATAACTCAATGAATAAACAGCAAAGTCAAGAGAGACCAAGGGAAGAATCAATGAACTTAAAAGTACTGAAAATAGTGGTGCAAAATCCCCCAAATTTGATAAAAGATATAAATACATCTATCTAAGGCAGTCACCAAACAAAATTAACTCTATGAAATCCTTATCAATCCACGTCATAAACCAACATCTAAAAAAAGAAGTCTTTAAAAAAGCAAGGGAGAAACACTGCCATACTTAATGCACCAAAAGCTATCCACCCAGAAGCAAAAGCAGTTCAAGCGATAGCAGATTTGCCACCAAACCATGGGGATCAGGAGCGGCAAACTTCTTAAGTGTTGAAGCAAAAACCAACCTGTAATATTACAGTTAGCAACAATATCACCTCGGATGTGCCATTGCTCCCCTACATGATGAACCAAAGTAATTTTGGAAATAGGAAATAATTCAAGATAACAGTGGGAAAAAAGATCTGATTATGAAAAGCTTGAACTAATGGCCTCCAGTGGTTCTCAAAGATAAAAATCAAAACTCCTTCTGTAAGGCCTGCTAGCACATGCTCACCTCTTGGGCCTCAACTTCCTTAGTCCCCCCTTGCTCATTATGCTCCTATGTCACTAGTCTGAGTTGCTCAAACTTGCCAAGCCCCTTCTGGCCTCTGCACCTTCACTCAGGCTGTTTCTTCTACCCCAAGACCCCTCTTGCCAGCCAAGCCCTGCTCATTCTTAGGAACTTTCTCACCCAAGCCTGTGTATATCCTTGGATTCTTTTTCATTACTCCCTGAGCTTTTTGTCTTTTAGGCCACATGACAACTTGTAATCATGAGCTCATTTATTTTGTTTTCTTTTTTTTGTCTTTTTGAGACAGGGTCTTGCTATGCAGTTCAGGCTGGCCTTTAGCTCACTTTTGTAGCCCAGGCTGGTCTCAAATTCACATCAACCCGCCTGCTTCAGCCTCCCAAGCGCTGGGATTACAGGCGTGCACCACCACACCCGGCCTTTCTTACTCTTAACCTCAGTACTCCACGAGACAAAAAATCAGCTGTCTGTTTCACCACTGTCACCTGACACCTTATTTAGTAGGCATTCAATATTTGAGTGAAGGAAAAACAGACAGACAGACAGATCTGGGTAGTGAAGTCCCTCAGAAGGGGAACAGGGGCCTAGAAGGTGATCTACAGGTGGGGTTGAACTGGCCTCAGGCAGCCATTGCTGCAAACTCCAGATTCAAATGATGTAATTTTTCATTTGTTTAAAGAAATGGCCACACGACCTCTGAAGACACCAGACCAACCTGAGGTGCAGAAAGTAGAACATGGATTAGGCCAGAATTGTTTCATCTGGAGAGGTAGGACCCCAGGAGTGCTCCAAATATGCAGGTAAGTGGAGATTCGGCTGGTCTGAACAGCAACCAAGTTACCACCAACACCTGCAAGAAGCAAGAGGATCGCATTTCTCATTCTTGTACCAGTCTCTGAGTTCTCTTACTGTAAGCTCACTCTCTCCAGGAAGTCCTCCCAGACTGAGTCAGCATATGGCATCATCTCCTTCCCTCCCGCTGATTTTGTTTGGCACTCAGTAAGATGACCTAGACCTCCTGAGTGAGGTATCACCTTAACAGCTGGGCCTCTTATAGTGAGGGAAGTGTGACTGGCAGAGCACGTTCTCAGTTCTCGGTAAGTACTTGTTGGCTGGAAAGAGGTAAACTAAGGGGAGGAAAAATAGGAAAGGAATGAAGATTAGGAGAGGGGACTCAATACAAACACTCAGCAAGGCACGCTGGAAAGTAGGTTAGACTACAAGGCCAAGGGAGTGGACAGGAACCAGACAGCAGATGGGAATCACTGAGGTAAAGAAAGGTGAGAGCAGAGAGAGAACCACAGTTAAGAGAGGAGGATGACAGGGAGAGGTGAATGTGACAATCTCTTCTCATGGCTTGTCATATGGCTGAGTGTTTTTAGGCAAAGCCATTTCTCACTACTGCACTTCAATCTACACGCTGACTCTCTCTGGGGACCCCACGCTGTTAGTACAAAGACCCACATCCATAGTGGCTGTGGGTGTGTGCGCATGGAGGGCTGTGTGAGGGGAAATTCACAGAGTTGAGGGCTCATGGGTGGAAGAATGCAGTGCTGATACTGACAGGACTGGAGACAGAATCAGAGCCCCAGAAGATGCCAAGCATGTCTGCTCCCTATTTTGCTGAGCTCTCTGGCTTCCATAGGTGTGAAAGAGTTTTGAGCTCTGCCAGGGCCACTTGACTCAACAGGCAAAGGCCATGCTCAGCTCCTTCTGCTGGCAGTAGACCTTGGTGCTAGTATGCCTGGGAGATGCTTCCCGTTAGGAGCTGGCTGACAGAGGTTGAGGCTTGACCCTTTTCCAGGTCCTCAGCCCCCTGGATTATCTTTTGTAACTGGGCAGAATGTTCCACAGTGACTTCTAAGGCTGTTTGCAGAGGGTGCAAAAAAGCCTGCAGGCAGAGGACAGCTGCAGATTGATTTTCTGTGGCCCAGAAGTGATTTTTATGAGTTAGAGAAACCCCTAAAATAATTGGGAGCACTTATAAATTATGCTTGTAAACCAGATTCCAGGTTTCACTTAATAAGCCGAGTCTGGATCTCCTTTCCCACCAGGCCACCCCTGGCTGGAGGCATCCAGGCAGGCACCACTCCCTTCACATCAGCACTGGGATCTGCAGCTTGCCCAGGCTCCACTACTCCTTACTACACAGCTCTCGTCTTGCCTGCGTCACCTACTCAAGTTGTATGAATGGCCTCCAAAGGCAGATGAGTCACTGGCATCAGAGAGACATATAGCCCCTGCTGTCTAAGCATTCTGCCATCTGCTGCCATCCTCACTACATCCAAATACTGGGGCACTGCCAGGTACAAATACATGGGAGTACATGCCACATAAGAAACACAGCCATCATCGCCCTTGAGGGAGAGGAGGCAGGCTGTGGATATTTAGGGTCTGCCTAAGGAACTGTGAAGATCATTTCTACAGTCCCAGAAGGCCAGGGCCTGGAGACCAATCAAACTGGACAATGACTTAACATGCTTTATTCCTCTACCAAGTAGCAGGTTCTGCTTTCAGAGCTTCGTGAGATACCAGACATCAAACCAAGAAGGGCCGGCAGTTCAAATGCCCACAGGGTATAGGGTATAGAAGGCGATTAAGGAACGGAGTCACACACAAGACAATAGGAAGTGGTAGGGATCAAGGCAAACTAGAAACACAGGCCTTGCACCAGGGTAGGCTGAAAATATAAACCCTGATAGCACAGCCTTGATTTTTTAAGGGGAAGACAGAAACCTAGGTTTGTGTGTGTATGTTCCTGAGTTTCAATGGCACCAGTAGATCTTTAAAAATCCACAGGAGCCCAATACCTTAGTTATAGGGGGCCACATTCAGTTTGCAATTGCCAGCAAAGTCAGGGTTAAACTGCCTTCTAGGTCCGCAGAAAAGTTCCTCTCTTGGTAGTGTCCACGAAGATAAGTGTGCACCACCTCCTGTCTCATCTGAGACAAACCAGCTCCCGTGGCCCCACAGGCTCAGCTACACAACTGCCTCCAAAGTCTGGTGCTGGATTGATCTTCAGCCCCAACCATTCCACAGGAACCAACCTAGGCCAGAGACCCCCGGGGGACCATGTCAGACACCTACCACATATGACGGGAGTAAATATGGCCATGCCTTTGTACTGGTGCTCAGAAATGGTTTTGCTCAGGATGAGCCCTCCAAAACTAAGGAGAAAACAGACAGCAATCAAATGAGCAGACCCGGCATTCAGAGGAGTCCTTCCAGTCTTCTCTACGTGGACAGTCCCATTGGCCTGCCCTCCAGCCTCAGCTTTCCCCACACAGAACACCTGCTGTAGCCTCGTCTGCCACCCCAGGTCCTCTGTGCCCAGTTTCCCATCCCCATTTTGAGCCTTGACCACTCCAGGAGGTCCACCAGCTAATGACAACCTGTTACAAAATAAAGGCATGGCTTTGGGAAGTGATGCAGCTGGCTAGGTTCCCTCCATAGAGGGCTCCTGACCCATGACGGAGCTGGCCTCCAGCAGGAAATACAACCTGCACTGAACATCACAGCCCTGCTACCGGGAACTGCTGTAGCAAGACGATGCTGCTCTCAGCCACTGTAGTTTAGCAAAGGTTTTTGCCTACCCCTTGGACTTCTAAGAACTCTGGGGAATGCAGACTGATTTGAATAGGAGCCCAGGAACCTTTTAGAAGCCAAGATATCTGGAACACAATCTCTTTTCCTGAGATTCTGATTAAAACTATGACAGAATGGACAGCAGTGGCTCCATCAAAGACTTCTAGCAGGAAAGGGGCTTGGAGAGTGAGGCTGGAGTAAAGCAGAAATGGATTTGACAAAAAACTTCAAAAGCCCACAGGGAGCTAACCCCATTGTCCTCCAGATCCACCGTTAGCCATCGTGTGGAAAGTGATCAGTCAGCCATCACCAGGAGGCTGTCATGAGGAGCGCTGCTGTCTGAACAGGGGTCCGGGCCAGCTCTGGACTATGAAAGCCAGGGTCCTGCAGTGCTGCAGTGTGGTGGTGGATTCCTGGGGCTACACAGGATGTGCCTGACCTCCTGACCTGACCCCTGGTGTTGGCGACTATAAACAGGGAGGTTCAATGACAATGACAATGACTGAGGCCCAGTCCTGGGAGTCCAGGGAGAGGAAGGAGTAGGGCAGGGATCTGTGCGCAGGCTCACCTGCTGATAACCATGGCAAGGATGATTGGAAACCACCCGAACTTTAGGATCTTCACAACTGGGGGGTTCTGCTTGGCGATGAGGACCCACAGGGGGATCAGAGCCACGAAGCCGATGCAGACTAGCGGTGTCAAATACCAGATATCTAAAATAGAAAGGGGACACTTAGTTGCAGCTCATGGGACCATGGCTGACACGAGGACTCAGCCTGGCCAGGACAGGGCCTGGATTCCCCAGGCAAGAGGTGGGCAAGGAGCCAAGGACAGGAAAGCCCACAGAACCACTTCCATGCTCATCATTTGGAATGGACAAGCCCCGCATACCTTTCACAGATTCTAAGCAACTGGAGAAGTTCCTGTCTTCAATTCACCTCTTCTTCTCAGTTGTTTACTTTTTTCCATATATAACTGTCCTGTCAGCCAATACTGTAAGGAGCAGTACCCTAAGGACAGTGGCCAGGTGACAGCTATTCCCCCGCAAGATCTCATTTCGTTTTCCACACCCTACTTACACACTAGGATGGAAGCAAAGCGTGAGGAGGGAGCTGCAGGAGGTACACAGCAGCAGCTAGTGATAGCTGGGGCTATGGAAAGCTTACGCAGGTGCACGCTGCCAGCCCTCTCCTGGCTGAGGCCACCTAAGGTGATGTCCTTGTTGCCATATCTCTCATAAGATAAGGATCAAGGTCAGCCTGGTACCTACCCACATCAACATGTCGTCACTGACAATGGATACAAGGCTGTTAGTAAAGATGGACTGGTGCCTGCATCAGTCCATTGCTACCCATGGCCCAATGTATTCAAACACCTTCTGTGCTCACTCTCTTCCTTCTTTGCACCCTGTAACTTTCACTCTTCAATAAGCACAGGACACCATAGCTTTCTCTAGGACCATCTTCCCACCCTCCCAGAGGCAGGCTCAGAGCATGCACAACCTCTTTGCAAGGAGGCCCCCATACCGAGATTCACAAGCATAGTGTGTGTCCTGTGCATTCCTGGTATTTCTAAAGTGACGTTAGGAATACTCTCCTTCTTTCCCTGCACTATACATCCATGGCCCATTCCACAAATGCCTGAGAATCATTTTAGACAAAGCACTTCACGGTGAACATGACTATCCTTGTGCTGCCCCAGGAGATGGGAGGCAGGCCCATCAAGGCTCAAGCACTCAGGGACACAATGGGCCTGTGGGAGCATCTGCTTATGGGATACCTTGAAGTGTGGCCCAAGTTTTCCCTAACTGCCCACGTCACCATCAAGGTTCTGGCTCCCATTCCCCACAGCGTGGTAACACACACTCCCTGTGTGGAGCTACATCTCCACTGTTTGTGGCAAGGGACAGTCGACTCACTAGCAGTGAGGACATCCCTTCCTAGCCAGGTGCAATGACTCCTGAGTGCAACAGAGAGATATTCATAGGTTCACAACTGTGACTGAGTATCCAGACCCGAAGTCATGTGTCAACATAAGCATATGGGACAGAGGGGTCAGAAAAAGGATGTGGGGAAGCCTGGAGCTCTTATTTATGTTACAAACCAAATGTGAATAATTAATTTCTATGAAAATCTTATTTTAAATTCTGTTTGGCTTAAAGGTAAAATACAGTTATCTTATTTGATTCCTATTGATCTTCATGTCAACTCAAGAGATCTCTCAGGTGATCAAGTATCACTGGTAACAAGCAACATCCAAGAGGACAGGCAAGGAATCCCCCCAGAGCTAAGACAGAAAGGGTCTCAGGCACCTTACTGTGGTCTTTGTTTGGGTAACTAGTATGTAAAAAGCAGGGTGATTTCTCAAATCCCTGGGTCAACAGTTCCATAAGGGACTTGAGAAATTAGAGCTTTGACAAGCTGCCCACATTAGCTGTTCCTATTATCAAGGGCAGTGGCTTTAAAAACTGTCACCCCATGTCCCTGCTCTCCATTGGTTTCACCCCTGGAGGACACAGCTAAGTGGCCAGAGCAGCCTGAGGACTAGGCATCCCCCTTGCATGCCTCTGTCCTAAAAGAGGAAATCAACAAGCACAAGTCTGTTGACTTGAGCTGCTCATTTCCCCTCTACCACGGGCTCCCAGAACACTGGATCTGCTTAGCAAGTTCAGGCTTTCATCCCCTGTGGCAGGAGGCCTTGTGATTCTGCAACACCCTAATCTAGGTTTCTTCCTTTGGGAACAGTGCCTGATTTGCATGCCGTAGCTAGGTGCCACTCAGCTCAGCCTTGCTGATGATCCCTCCTCTCTGAACCCCTCCCTACCTTTGTGTCTATAGAAGAAGCTGCTAACTAAAGCCAGAATGGACAGTGTGATGAGGTCACCCAGGCTGGCCGCAATGGGTGTGGCAATGTTGTCTGGGTTGATCCCCAGCTTTCGAGCGCCAACCACTATGCAGACCATCAGCATACCTGCAGAGAGAGAAGAAGGAAAGCAGAGTAAGTCCCAGTGGGTAACTGGTCCTGAGAAAGCCCAGTGGTCTAGGATTCCGTGGCTTGGGAGAGGGGACCAGCAGGTGGCGCCACTGCTGATACCCCTACGAGATGGGACACAGGGTGCTCAGAACAGGGCTTTACAAACCAGAACACCAGAGTCTAGGTGGATGCTGGGATTCACTCAGGCTGCTGCTCACCCAGGGTGAAGGCCGCCAGGAAGGCGGTGAGGACGCTGCTAGCACACAGCAATGCCACCTTGGCCAAGTCCAACTCCTCTCTAGATACAGCGCCCAGCAGCAAGGCAGCCACTGCAGCCAGAAGCCCCACGACAGTGGCCTGCACCTGTTGGGGCAGAAATGGGTCACATAAGAGGATCTTTCTGCCCACTGCCGATCCTCCCTACCACTACACCTCTCTTTCTTTAAGAGGACAGTGCTGCTCAACACTGGCCCTTGTCTGCATCCGCTGGCTGCCCTCCACCGCAGGGAGGACAGACTCCAGCACTGTCCTTCAAGCTGCTTCCCTCGTTGCCTTGCTGGATGCCACCTTTCACTGCAGACCCCAAAGCCTGTGATTTGGCCTCAGGCAAGAAGCACCGAGGCTCCTGTTCCCAGTGCCACTATCACAACCTTGGAAGTCTTCACTCACACACTTGGCCTTGGACACTGGTGTTCCCTGTCTCCCAGTCTCACCAGGCTGCCATCCATCCCCATCCTGCAGGGCTCTCAGTTAGGTGGCCATGCAGATCCTCACCAGCCAGTAGGCAGATCTGAACACCAGTATCGTAGTGGAAATGTGTTATGTTATTGAAAAGAGCTGACAGAAAAAAATAGTCATCCACATTCTTGAAAAGTGCTAGTTTCTTAAAGATGAAAATTATTTCAAAATCAACCTCTGTAATTCCAATAAAAGTCTCCACTGGATTTTTCATGGTGCTTGATGAGATGTTTTAAATGTCACAAAAATGAGTAAACAAGCGAGAACGGATATTTAAAGAAGGCCAAAGAAGTTTTTCTGTCATACTCGTCAGGAAAATTACGTTAAAATGATAGTAATAACTGCAACATGGCACTGACAAAAACAGACAAATTGGCAGGACAGAATAGAGTTCAAGAACACAGTCATGAAGACAAGAAACTTTAAAATTTGATATATGAAAATGAAGTCGTGAATAGATGAGATTTTAAATATGATAAACATAGCATTTTGAAGTACGGTGAATGGGTAAATACTGAGTAAATAAGGTAAACTGAATATGTACGTTTGGGGAAAAAACAGCTTTTTACTTTATACAAGGCATGTGCATGCATACTCTCTCTCTCTCTCTCTCTCTCTCTCTCACACACACACACACACACACACACACACACACACACACACGGGGGAAGGACCGCAAAGGCACATGTACATTCCTGCTCAGCCCAAGAAGCAGAATGTGGAGGGGTGGGCTGGACATGAGGCTGCTGAGCGAGGCAACGATGCCCCAGTCCAGGACAAGGGGCCCCCCAGGGAGGAGGTACCATCAGCTTAGGGAAGGCCACTAGAGGATGGCCATAGAAAGGATGGGCTAGAAGCTATTGGAAGGCACTGAGATCTATAGTGTTTACTCAGGGCTGGTGAACGTGGAACAGGGCTGGATTCAGACAAGACTGGGGTAGAGTCCCCAGCGAGGCTGGATGTGACAGTGGGCAAGGCAGGGAGCAGCGGCACTACTGGACTGAAGGACTAGTCAAAAGCATAGCTGGCACGACTGGGTGATGGCCATGCATTCGTCAGCTTTCCATAGACTGTATCCAAGTGCCGGACATAATCACTTTATAGAAGGAAAAGGTCTACTTTGGTTCTGAGTTTTGGAGGTTCTAGACCATAATCAACTAACTCCATGGTTTTAGCCCTGTGGCAGGACAGCACAGCAGGAGCACACAGCAAAGCAAAAGTGCTCATTTCTTGGCTAGGAAGCCAAAGAGAGCAAGGAAGGGCCTGGGGTTTGACACTTCATTCCAAGAACACACCTCAAAGAACTATTTCACAACTTTCCAACAGTGCCATGGGCTGGGGACCTTTGTTTACCTCATAAGCCTTTAGGGGGCATGCCAGACCCAAATTATCTCAAGCCATGTTCTCAACAGCCCTAAACTATTATAACCTTACTGCAACCCATTTTCCAGAGCATGAGGCCCTTTTGCTGGGTGGCCTCCAGAGAGAACTGTTCACTGTCACATGGGACTGAGTGGTCAGGCCTTTAGAAGAAATGAATACTGGGCCAGGGATATAGTTCAGCAGCACAGCACCTGCCTGGCAAGCTTGAGGTCATGAATTCAATTCACGGCACCCTGCCTTTTCCCCAAAAAAACAACCAAAACAAAACAAAAAACCCAACAACAGGTAGAGATGGATACAAGAGGGAAAGTAATGAGGCCAAATTTGGTTGTGCTGTTTTGGGGATGCCTGTGGTACAGGTAGGCAGAAATACTATAAGATGTAGGAGCTTTGAAATCAGGAGGTTATGGTGAGTGTCTCTGATGGTGAGTGTCTCTTGGCCTGGCTGTGAGGGCACAGCCAGGCCAAGACTACCAGTTGCCAGACAGTGGGCTGTCTGATCTCAAGAGCCCACCTCTTCGTGATGCTGCAAGCTGCTCTACCCAGAGAAGCCCAAAAGGTGTCAGGATAGAGCACCTGATAGAGTTAGGGCCACACCAAGCCTTCCTTCCTGCCACCGAGGTAATCGCCTCACTTCCCCCTGCCCTTGTTCTCCCAGGCATCAATGATGCTCAGTGATAAGGTCCCTCCATCAGAACTTAGCTCCAAGAGGACCAGGAGGAGGTGCAAGTTGAGAGAAGCATGAAGCACTCATAGGGCTAAGAACCCCTCTCAGAGGCTGACAAGGGACAGGCAGGCAGGTGTGGGGCCACAGGGAAATTCCAGGCAGGAAGGATCCACCAATGCTCCCCAGAAAGGTTCAATAAAATCACATGGAAAAAAATTCAGCATCAATTAGCAGAATATCACTGAGCTTGGAGAGAACACTTTGAGTCAAAATAGTGGGAACAGAATGAAACCTGTTAGCATGTGTAGAGAGAACGACTAAATATAGCTGGCCCATTCAAGAATCTGGTTTGGAAAGAAGTGGGTAGAGAAGCAGAAAGAATTTGAGGTCCCAGGAGAGTCAACTCTTTCAGGTAGATGTGGTGCCCTTCAGGTGGACTGAGTCTCCAGCAGCTGCAGAAACAGGGCCAAGTGGACAAACAACCATACATCCTCAAAGTTCAGTCCGGAGTATAGACACAAGGGCTCATGCAGCCCTCTCTGTTCCTACCTGGAGCGCCCCTTGCAGCAAATTGCATCAATGTGACAAAGTGGAGATTCACCTGAATGAGAGCAAGGTTGCTGCTGATGATTCTGTGTTTCTCATGGGGGTTATCCATTTGTCCAGTGTTGGCCTAGGAGGGAAAGAGACACAAGGTTGAGTCTGGCTAGTCCCAGGGCAGAGTGGCCAACCCTAGAGCAGACACCTCTCAAGACAGAAATCAAAAAATGCCATTTCACTGATTTCTGAACAAATTAGGCTGCTTGCTTTTCTAGAGAACAATTCATCATCTTTTGAGTAGCCTGGGGAATAAAGGCAAGGACAAAGTCCCCTTGAGAATGGGAGGGGTATCAAGGACCACCCCCGTGTGAGCATGTGTAAGCGCACGTGCAGAACACATGTGCTTCCCACAGTTTCATGGCCATCTCCAACTCTCAAGCTCACACCTGGACTCGGGAAGGCTTCCTACTGTGAAAGGTACACAGGCAGATACTGGGCCACAGTCCCTGTCAGCTACAGTTCCCTTCTCTCGTTTCCAACTGGCCCTACCTCAAAGACCTGGCCCTGTACATCCTTCACAAAATCATCAAGCCATTTAAGAAATACATTGTGTGTTTTTCTCATAGTATAAAAAATATGTGAACTTTCTCTCTTAAAAGTGGTAGCTGTCTCCTAACAGTATAGTAAAAGCCAGGAAAACAACAAATAGCTCAATATCAGTATTTTTTTCTTCTTTCGTTTTTGTTTTTCAAGATGAGGTCTTTCTACATAGCTCTGTCTGGGCTTGAACTTTCTGTGTAGCCCAGACTGGCCTGGAATTTATGGCAATCTTTCTGCCTCGGTCTCCTGAATGCTGGGATTACAGGCATGTGCCACCACACTGGCTCTTCCTAGCTCCCTTTTACTTAGTTAATAAGTTTCTGAACTCCAAGGGGGAAAAATATAAAGATTTGCCAACTGTTAACAAATGTGATGATCACTGTTTTCCCCTACCCACAAAGAAGGGCCCAGGCTCAACCAGTATCTGGTGCTGGGCCTCAGGCTACTGCTTCAGGCAGATGGAAGGATCTCATCTCAGTGGCATCACAGGAACAAGGTGAGTAGGAGACTACGGCAGACCATGTGAGCCAACAACTCACTTCTTTCTCTTTTATGTGCCAAGGCAGGACCATGTATTGCCCACACTTGCTTGCTGTTTTAACTCACACTAGCTTTACCTTGGTCCTGGATCCTAGCAGATTCGGTGACTTCTGTCTCCATACATAGATAAGTCACAGCATAATTGCTTTCCTCAAGGTATTCTATTTGCATCAATGGTAAAACGGCTACACACGCAGATCTCTGCCTAGAGTCCGCATGGCAGCCCAGCTTTTACTCTGAATGAAAGTGCTTGCCAAGGTCACCACTGACACCCAGGAGCACACTACTAAGTAAAACCAAAACAGGAAAGGGAGGAAAAGCAGGAGGCAAAGAGGGAGGGCTGGGAGCTTGGAGTTTACAGAACCGAGGGAGGGTGAACACCAGAAGAAGAGACTAGGAGCCCATTTGAAGGAATAATGCCAAAAACTGCCCAAGGCATGAGGAAAGACAGCCGTGGAAATGCAACATACATCGCTAATGAGAATTTACAAAATTCACTATGCATTCCACGCCAACCTACAATTCACTGTAAATGTTATTTTTCAACATGAATGAGTGTTGAAGGCAAATCTACAGAGAATGAAAGCTAAATCAGAAGTGGCCAGGATGCAGGGATAGGAAGGCCAGACTTCAACAGGAAGTGAGAACTTTCTGAGAAGAAATGGTCTGTCCCGCCATTCAAATCAGTTATACGCATATACTTTTTTGTTAGTATTTGTGGAGTTTTACTGCACTTATATTTTCATATAGTGATTTAAAAAGTGATAAAGTACTGAATGGCTTTTGAAGCTTCTAATGTGTCTGTTTTCCATAGACTATAATAATAAATTATATTTAGTATTTTTTTTCCATGATTCATATATTTTAAAAGAAATGTAACACTAAGATATAAGCATTGTATAGAAGGTTTAAAATGCAACTAAGCATTGTGAAATAAAAATGTAGCTCTTGGGGCCATGGAGATAGCTCAAGGGCACAGTGTCTGCCTGGCAAGTGGGAGGTCCTAAGTTCGATCCTCGGTTCTGCCAAAAAAAAAAAAAAAAAAAAAAGCAGCTCCTGGAAATCTCCATGGCAGATTATTATGAAAATGATTTTTATCCTATGCATGGCCCAAAATATACACACATGTACATATGTAATATGTATACGTATACACATGTGTGGATGTGTGTATCTAAATCACAGTACCAGTACCAGATACTTGAAATAGTGCAGTAACTTATAGGGCTTGAATATGATCTGACCCAATGTGTTCATTTCCTCTTGCTGTTTTAACAAACCTGCTTAAAGCAACCAAAACTCCTCCTTTCATAACTGTTGGTGAGGGATCTGAAAGGAGTCCTATGGAGCTCAGACCTTACAGCCCCTAGAAGCTCCAGGGTAGCACGTTTTCTGGCCTTTGGCAGCACGCGGAGCCGCATCTCTCGGCATGTGGCATCTCCTTCACTAAAGCCAGTGAGTGGCACTTTTTCTGATTCTGCTTCTACAACACTTTTTCTTTTCTGCCCAAAATGTCCCTCTGTCTCCCTTTCTTCAGGACTCCTGTGATTATACTGGGTTCACCTCAAGGTCCTTACTTTGTCACATTTTCAAAAAGCCTTTTCGCATGTAGACTCCTGAGCATCCAGGGGTGGAGGCCTGGGTATCCCTGGGACAACCGTGCAGGTGCCCACGCCCTACCCTCCAGTCTCATACCCAGCAAGAGACCTTCCCCAGCTCTCTGCACCTCAGCTACCAGGCTCTCCTCCCAGGTGCCTGGACACAACATCCCTCCCTGCTTTTTTTCCATACACAGGACAACACTTAGGCACCAGAGCAAGGGAGAAACCATTCTGCATAACAAGAGGAAAAGAACTTCAATCCTTGTGCATAACTGGGAGGGAAGAGAAGAACTAGCAAGGCTAGGAACTGTGCTGACCTCATAGCCCAGAGGGAGATGCCTCCAGTCCCACAGTAACAAGGGACACAGTCAGGAGAACAGTCGGCTAAGGGAGGTCAGCAATGCGGGCAATTTATAGACTCTTCTGTCTTCTCTACAAAACGCTCCCCTAGGACTGCATTGCACTTGGAGGCTCTTGTATGAACACGTGGCAGAACTGGGCCCAGGGTACAGAAGGGTATGGAGCCACAAGGACACAATGAGCCAAGCAACACTGGGGTTAAAGGAAGAATGAAGGGTCCCCAAGCACTGGCCTGGTCCCTCACCCACAGTCCAATTTGATCATGGGGAAACACAGGATGACAGAGGCAGGTGACCAGGAATAGCTGCATGAGGTAACAGACACTTGCTTTCTTGAAGCCCATCTATCTATAAGCAACTGAAGGTAGGTAGTGGGACTATGCATCCTCCACTGGAGGTACCCTACAATGCCTGCTGCCAACTTACAGCTGTGGAGAGCCGTGACGCCAGCGTCATTTCCAGGTTCCCCTTCAGGCCCACTAGGGGTGGAACCAATGTCAAAAGGTCTTTAACCTCCATAAACACGGGCCAGTGCTAGAAGAGAAAGGATGAGGAGATAAATGTAAATACACAATCTTCACAGGTCTGGAAATGTCTTCAGAATCCTTATAAAATGAGCAAAACCAAGTAGTATCCCAAGTATCTTTAAACAAAATAACAAGGAAGCCATGAAACGTTTCATATTATCTATCAAATCAGCGCTAGTGGTCTCAAGCAAGCCCCTTTCTCTCTGTCCTCAGGAGTCAGGAACTTGGGGGCAGTTCCTGGCCGCAGGCACACTGGATTAACCCAGCATTCAAACATGCTGCAGCAGCTGTCTCTGTGGTGCAGACATTTCCACATGATATAAGGTTTTGTAGAAGTACAAAGGAGGTGTCAATTTTAGGAGGCCTGGTAATACCTGGTAAGACTAAGAGGGACCGTTAAGGGGTAGTGACTTTATCAGAGATGTCACTTCCAGGCTTCCCCAGGCCCTGCCTCCCTATGCTCCCTGGCACTAAGCGTAAGTTACCACTCAGGAGCACTATGCTGGAATCTGAGTTTTTCAAAACAGAAAAATCTGCTT
>PVKN010006471.1:0-28583 GCA_004027915.1 Capromys pilorides
GTTCTATCTTTTAACATTACCTTCTGAAATACTTAGCTGGAATGATGATACACCTGATGTTTCAAAACAAAATTCAGGGGCTAGGGAGACAGCTCAGTAGAATAAGGGCTTGCCTGGCAAGTGCAAGGTTGTGAGTTTGAACCCTGGTGGGGGGGCGGGGAGAACACTAAGTAAATAAAGTGTTTAGTGATGAAACAAAAGGATTGAGGAACTTCTCTAGTTAGAGTCAATTTCACACAAAAGAACAGAGACACCAAGAGGATGAAGCAGGGATAGTGCTGCTGGGATACTCTGACAAGGGGTCACTGAAGCTAAGGACCAGAATCAGGGTTAGAGTGACAGGGCACTGGCTCCACGGGCACTGGCAGGAAGACATGGGGCAACGCCTGCCCGTAAGCATGTGCCTGAGGACAAATGAACACATTAAGCAAGGCCATATCTGGAGGGGAGGTTCCTGGAACAGACGTGGAAACACAGGTGTTCGGTCCACAAGGGAGTACAGGAAGTAGGTGCCAAGCAGGGCCGCCCTGCTGGGTAAAGGCAACTAATGCCAGCTATAACCCAGAGCCCAGGGGTGGCCACCACACAACAGCAATGCCACAGTCTGGACACAGTGAAAGCCCATCAGCAGCTCCATCACATAAGATACGTACATATAGCTCTTCAAACTGTTTTTGAATTTCACTATCCATCTCCATTGCATGGAAGTTAGGATCTCGAACAGGAAATGCCTCAACAAACAACAGTGCAGCATTTGATCGAACTTCAGAATTTCTGGCCTATAAAAGTAAGATTAGAATATTTTTAGAATACCAGAGATAACAAAGGCTTAAGTCTAATGTTTCCAAACTAATACTTCTATTATCTCTATACAGATTCAGATGCAAATGAAAGATAATTATAAGGCTGGGGAGCTAGCTTCACAGTCAAAGCGCTAGCCTAGCAAATGCAAGGTCCTAAGTTTGATCCCTGGAAGCACATGCATGCACACTGTGCTAGCTTCAAAATCAGGCACGGTGGTGCATGCCTGTAATCCCAGTGCTGGGGAGGCTGAGACAGGAGGATCACTGTGAGTCTGAGCTGAGTAGAGAGACCCTGTACCAAATGAATGAATGAATGAATGAATGAATGAATGAATGACTTAAGAAAGACAATTATAACATTTAAATTGGTCAAACTGGGCTGGAAGCTCCATGGTACAGCATGCTCAGTATCCTTGAGGCCCTGGGTTCCAACACTAATCAACCACCAGACCAGGTAAGACTGCCATTAAACTAAGTCAAAACTCAGGTCAGTGCCAACAGATGTTAAAAGACCAGCTTCCTTACTTCAGTATATAGTTCACACCACTGAGATGGCTGTGAAGAGGAGACTTGAATGTTTACCAGAATGCTAATTCATGGCTGGCCTCCAGTCACTGGCTGAAGGACCAGAGGATGGCCATGAGAATGGCTCTGCAGCCAAACTAGCCTTGCAGGCACTTGTACACACCCACCCCCTTCCCATTGGCAGCTTCAAAATAGCACCTTATTTAGTGCTCAACTGGTCTACTTGTCCACTTAGGCAAACCCAAGAAGTGCTTTTAATTAAAAAAAAACAAAAGGCTTGTTGTAAGCCAGACATGGTGGTGTCCACTTGTAGCTCCAGGTACTCAGGAGGCTGAGCCCAGGAGTTCAAGGCCAACCAGGGCAAAATAAGAACAAAAAAGATGAGACCCTGTCTCAAAACGAAAAAGAAAGAAAATGTTTTCCTCTGTGTAACTCCACAAAGCACTCAGTCACCAGTCCTGTCCTTACCGGCTCATTACACTGTGGGGTAATGACCACCGGGTCAATCCAAAGTGCATTTAGCACACCTGAATGTGGATGCCTTATTTACTTTTAATTTTTATCAGAACACATTAGCAGTACACAATGAATGTATTTATTGTGGGGAATCTATACATATACATACACACCTCCCCCTCCCCTTTCTGGCCAGCACCAGATTCACACAGCACAGACCATTTGCAGAGGAGACTACCACGCAATGTATATACCTTTAGCCCTCTCCAAAGGATGGGCTTATACAGTCTGTACAGCATCTCTTCCACTCCCTGCCGAACATTTCTTTGATGTTGAAAGTAACTCAGCACCTAAGATTTTTTAAAAAGGAACACAAAATGAAAAGAAAGGCACTGTTGTTATGTTTAAAAACTATTATGTGAAAGACCAGCAACGAGAGGGGCTGTTCTCTGCACTCACAACCACACCCCTTAGTGAGGAGCAAGGCAGCGCTCAGCGCGGTGAGGCAGGAGACAGAAGTGAGCACCAGAGGTCCGCTCCCAGAGCGCAGCTTCGGTGCTAATTTCTACTATCCAAGGGAGGCATGATGGCACAGCTGTTAGGGAGACTGAGGCAGCAGGGTCATCTGAGCTGACCTGGACAACATAGCAAAATCCTGTCTCAGAAATCAATAAATCAATAAAAAAAATTTTAAATAAATAATTTAGCCATGGGTGGTGGCACACACCTGTAAACCCAGACCTCAGGAGGTAAGGCAGGAGGATCATCTGAGTTTGAGACCAGCTTAGGCTACACAGTGAGTTCAAGACCAGCCTGAACTACATAGTGAGACTTTGTCTCAAAAAAAAAAAAAGGATCCACTAACCTACTAATAGCTACATAATCTCAATAAAAATGGCATTTGACCTCTGACCTTCAGGTTACAAGGGAAGTAGTTCTTTTAAGTTCCAAAAGTGCCCACAACACCTGCTGCCAATGACTAGTGACACACAGTAGCTCTGAACACGACTCCCTGATAAACAGGAGTCTCCACTTATGATCATTTAGGTACCAAGTTCTTCCCAAAATTAACGAATCATCAGAAGACATATCCTCCCAAGGTTCCATTCCTTTCTAGCCAGACCTTATCTGCACAGACTTATGATCCAAGCAACAGTCACCTTTGCCTTATCTCTGTAATTAACTTCACTAGAATGCACTAGTAAAAATGGAAAACAAAATATTAAGCATGCTCTTAATACCGTACGCTTGAAGTGAGCTTTCACCATTAGTACCCTAAAAAAACCACAGGATGACGATTTTTTTTTTTTGGTTAATTCTTTTAGTTTTGTTGATGGTGATAAGAGGCTTTAGAATTCAGAGAATTCCTTATCTTCCCCAAATTGTCTCCATGTTCTCAAAGAAAATAAAGTCCTTTTCCCCTTAAAAAAAAAAAAAGGCTTTAATCTGCAGCTTTCTTGTGTGCATATTAAGAAATGTTGGCACCAACTGCATATTCACTTCATGGAAAGATGGTTTAAAGGCTTTGTTGAGATACAACTCATATGCCTTAGAAGTCACTTGTAAAGCACAGTTCTGTCTTCACAACAGCACACCTTCGCTTTCCTCATTAAGATGTTAATGGCAAACCCAAAACTGCCAAATGCCAAATACCAAGATTCTGGGACACTCTTCTAAATGACAGCATGCAAGCATAACTTAATTTTTAAACTTAACCAAAATGATATAAAAACACAAAGGATAAGACGCAATCTTAACAACATGTTCACAGGGGTGTGATCACAGATGCCCACTCACCTCCCGTACTTTGGCGTGCACTGGAGACCTCCTAGGAAGGTGGATACCATGGAACATCAAATCCTGGATGCAGTCATTTTCAATAGTCTGAAACACACATGCAACGCAGCACTTGGTGCCTGTGTCCCACAGGTAGAAAGGAGGCACTGCAGCATGGAGTAGGACCTGAGCTTCCAAAAGCCCTGCGCCCATTCTTCCTTGGGCTTTCAGAAGCTTTCTCTACACTCCTCGCAATCCTCTCCCTCCATACATACTGAGGAGTGTTAGCAAACCTAGCCTGGGAGGTTAGTTCACAGGAGAGTGTAGACTGAAGGGAGGAGGTGCGCCCCTAGGGGAGCCTCCAAGCCAGGAAGACCCGGATCTGTTCCAAAAGCCTGCCCAGAACTAAGAAGGAACTCCCCCTCCACAGAGGTGGGAACTCTGAAGTAACTGACGTAAGAGCTCTCGTGGCTAACAGTGAGAAGTGTTCCAGCAAGACAGAGATGTGTGCAGGCTGCACAGGCCTCCGTATTGAAGCTCCCAGGAGAGGCCAAGCCTGTGAGAGCAGCCACAACCTACCGCAGCCCCATTCACAACACCCCGAGGCCTGCACCTTCAGGAAGGACGCACCACGGTCTTACTATCAGCACAGCCTCTTCTCAAACAGTGCTGAAGACACTCCCTTCAGGGTCACTACATGTGAACAGTGTCCTGCCAGCCATGTGATGGGATGAGACAGATCACACCACCTGCCCCCTACTGGAGCCACAAGAGCCAGGCCCAAACTAACCACCAGCAGATGGCCATTCCCATGCACTAAGGCACAGACCATAAAGGAAGCAAGGGAGGAATGTCTGGAATAAGTGGCTGAGCAGCAAATACCATGGAAACAATGTTTTGGATCCTGATTTAAAGACTGAGAAAGATACTGTTAGAAAGTAAAGGGCTTAAATATTTTTGTTGTTTTTCAGCTTTTTTTGAAGCAGGATCTCACGATGTCATGCAGGGTGGCCTTGAATCCACTCAAGTAACCCAGGCTGGCCTCAACCTCACAGCAGTCCTCCTGACCCAGCCTCCTAAGTGCGGAATGACAGGCATGCGCCACCACACCTGGCCCTCAAAGGGTTAAATATGGTCTCATTATTTCTACAATACCAAAGATTTATTGCTAACTTTTAAAGGCATGATAATGGCACTGCGCAACCTCATTTCCGGAGATACACAACGAACTAGGTATAAATGAACCCTCATGTCTGGAATTTCCTCTGAAAACTTGAGGGAACGAAGAAGGTAAAGGAATGAGGCTGAGAAGCACACAGTGCTGCTGCTAATTTTATACAAGTCCAGTCAAGAATAAGGCATTAACTACAGACTCCTATTTTTTGAGACAATACTGGAGAAAAGGGGAAAACACTCCAAGGACAAATATTGTTCAGATTTTGTGTAGTATAAATTTTGTATAGAACAGATTTTGTATAGTAATAAAATACTGAACATATGCATGACATCCTGGCTTTGCCACTTTGCTCAAGAAATTACACATTCTAAAACTACTTTAAACACTGTCCAGGGCCGGTGAGATGGTTTAGAGGTCTAAAGCACCTACTTAGGAAAGCTTAGGCAACCGCAGGGTCCACAGTTTGATCCCCAGCACCACATGCTGTGCCAGCCTTACCCCTAGGGCAGGATGAGCTAGCCATAAAAAAAAAAGAAACGCTGTCTAGAGGGGAATAAACAGATAATTCAAAGTCAGGGGTTAGCCCTGGCAGCGGAAAGCAAACATCATGTAGACAAAAACAAACTGCAAAAGCGGCCATGCCCAGCTCATCCCCCTTACCGCAGAAACCACAGCCGGGTCCCTGGACAGCAGCAGCAGCAGCAGCAGCGTCAAGCACAGGGCGGCTCTCCAAGGACGCCTCCTCACTTGTAGTAAACATTTTCCTTTCACATTTGATTACCTTGAACAGTGTCCAACACTTGATTTTTGTCCAAATGAGTTTCTGACTGCTTAACTGGGATCCTAAATTATATCGCCGTATCTTCGTGGCATAATTATTACACTTGCTAAAGGCCACCCAACCATATGCGAACTGCAGTCTCTACGTTCTCAAAACAATGTCACTGAAAGAAGCTCCAAAAGAGCACTGAATAGCACTATCTATAAGAGCGACAGGCTGCACACGCAGCTTTGCACTTTCTAGTAGTCACGTTAAAAAGAAGGTAAAATGACTTAATAATACATTTTATTATTATAAAAATAATGCATTTTGTTAATATCCATTTTGGGGGGGGTGGGTCTGCGATTAAAACTCACGACCTTGCACTTGCCAGGCAGGTACATATGCCACGGAGCTAACACCCCAGCCACAATATCCTAACATTTGTTTGTCTATACTATATCTTTTTCACATATATACATTTATGTGCACTTTAACAGTTTTATGTATATTACACTATATTTAATAATGTACTTTTTACATCAAAATTACTATCATTTCAACATGTAATTGATATTTGTAGAAAGTACTAGTAAGAAATACTTTTTTTGTGGGAGCTGGGGAGATACTCAGTAGAATAAGCACCTGCCTAGAGAGCGCAGGGTCCTGAGTTCAATCCCCAGTAGGAAAAAAACAAACCAAAAAAGGTATTGGGAATCAAACTCAGGACTTTGTACTTGCCAGGCAGTGCTTGTGCCGCAGAGCTATACCCCTGACCCAAGATATTCTTTATACAAAGTCTTTGAATTCTGACATGTATCTTCCATAGATAGCACATCTCAGCTCAGAATGGCCATCTTCTGAGCGCCCAATAACTATATGGGGCTACACAGACCCAGAGCAAGCCAAACTGGGGCAAAATCCCTAAAGCATTCTGGCTGCTGCAAATCCCAGAGTGTGGGGAGCAAGACCCAGGGAAAGAATGCAGACACCCACACCTTTCACACCCAGGCATTGTTCTGCTTCCTTTTCATAGGCAGTATGAAAAGGGGTTTTAAGCAGACTTCCCTTGACTATTTACTTAGTAACTAGAACACAATAAACATTTAACAAAATTCAGATACCTCTAATGTTTTTCCTGAAGCTTTTTTCCAAGCTCTGAAATAAATTTCTGCAATGTGTACCATCAACGATCTGTCAAAAAAAAAAAAAAAAATGTTAATGCAAGTCTGTTAGCACATATGGTGTCAGTGACTCTCCAGTGCTGGGGGGGGGGGGGGGGGGAGGACCCTCAGGTGAGATAAGGCCACCTCACTATGCAGCTTGGACTTGTAGTGATCCTCTTGTTTTCAGCCTCCCCAATGCTGGAATTACAGGCATGTGCCACCACGCCTGGTCTTGGTGGCTGGCTCAGTGCACCCCAGGGCAGGGCCAGCATGGCATGTGGTGCTAGTGAGTGACGTCTGGCCCCTGTGCCTGCCTCAGTAGGTGTTTAGTCCGCTGAGCTATCTCACCAATCCTCGGAATCACAACTTTGAAGTTAGCTTACATAGTGAGACCCTGTCTCAAAAATCTAGAAAAATAAAGAAAACTACCCAGTGTTACAGCAGTGTATAATAACATAAAATATAACTATTAAAAGCTGTCACTAAACTAACATAACTCCTAAAAGTCAGATCAAACACTTTCAAAATCAGAATGATAGCATAAACTTTTAAAATACTTACTTTTGTAGTCCCTGTAACTGGTTTTTAATGGTTCCATGGATCATTTTAATAAAATTTATATTCCAGTTGAAAAGAGAACTGAGAAATCTTCTTCCCTATAGACAAGAAACAGGATAAAACTGTACCTAAGTAGAAGTTCCCATTAACAAGTCTTTACTTTATACTGTTAAAGCCACCCATTTCTAGACAGGAAGTACACACGGTTCTAACTTGGGAAGGACACTGGCAGCTGCTGTCTGCAGAAACTGCTTCTGGCAGAGCAGAATCCTCGCCCACCATCAAGTGGTCACGCTGGGCATCTCTGTCCCTGCAGGGGTCAGACACAGCGTGCAGCCACAAACATTTCATGTCGGCTCTGACATGAACAACTAATCTAGAACCAGAGAATGTTTGAAGTCTACAATTCAGGAGTAAGAAGTAAACTAGCAGCTCATTTTCTTTCAATAAATAAAAAACTGAGGGGCTGGGGATTTGGCTCAGCAGTAGAATGCTTGCCTAGCAAACTGGAAACCCTGCGTTCGGTCCTCGGCACCAAAAACAAAAAATAAACATCCCCTAAAAAAACAATTCCAGCAAGTACAAGGTCCTGAGTTCAATCCCCAGTACCGCAAAAACAAACCAAAAAACCAAAACAATTAGAATAAATAAATAAAAAACTGAGACTCATTTTGTTAGCAGGGTGTTCACTAAGCAAGAATTTTCAAATACATAGAGCATTAAGTTCACAAGTGACATTAATCATGTCATGTAATTTATGTACATGCTACTGCACTATATACGTGAATCTGAAAGAAAAAATATGGTATTTACACTCTGGAGAGTACACCAGCGCCTTCACTCATAAATCCCCAGTGACAGCACCACACATTCCCATAGACACCTTAACTTAAAAAACACATCAACTTTTTTATTTTTTGGTGGTGAGGATTAAACACAGGGCCTTCGCACTAAGTTACATGCCCATGTCCTTTTTTTCTATTGTTTCTTTTTCTTTCTTTTTTTTTTAAAAAAAAAAAACCAACCAGGATTCCACTTTGTGATTTCAGGCTGGCTTTGAACCCCCAGCAATCCTCCTGCTGCAACCTCTCAAATGCTAGGATTTTAAGCATATGTCACCACACCCAAGCACATCAATTTTATTAAAAAGGAAGTTTTAATACTCAAATTGGATAAACAACTACAACTCATCACTACCTGTGTATAAGCCAACAAAAAAGGTTTTTCTGTCTGGCTCATTATTAACTTCTTTCCTCAGAAGCCTGGAGATGCTGGAGGCACAAGCCAGTGTCTGTCATCTTTCTAGTAATAACGGCAACAACAGCAGTGACCTCCCCCGGCTACTCACCCACCAGCAATTGTGGCTGGTGTCAGCCGCCTGCCTCATCGCTCCCCACAGGGCGCTGTGGGAAAGCAACTGCTGTCTAGATTAAGATGAAAACTGAGCTCACACAACACACCTGTGACTTCTGATTTCACTATCACATAAACAAGGACCTGTGCATTGTCTGCCTCCACACTGCTGCGCACAGAAATGACATGCAATAAGCACATGCTCTTGTGGCCATGCTGTTCCACAAAAACACTAAACACAGTGCAAATAGCATTAAGACACAGCTCAGTCTGTTGCAAGCACAGACTTACAAGTCCCAGCTACGCAGAGGTTGAGGCAGGAGGATCCTATTTACTAAATAAAATGGGCTAGGGATCTATCTCAGGGGTACCCAGGTTCAATGCCCAGTACTTAAAAAAAAGCTCACAAGCAGATCAAAAACACAAACCCATTACCTCTTCTTTCCTGATGTAACTAACATTTATGAAGCACTCGAGCAGCATGTCTTTAATTTCTCTACTCTCCTCTGAGTCATAATCAAAGCAATATAAGGCTTGATGAACACGCCAGAGTCGACACACATCTGCACCCTAGGAATAACACAGGAAAGAACACTATGCTTAGCACTAAAGTTTGCTTTTTTTTAATGAATAGTAAGGTCTATTCCAAATTATGTATATTTCATATCTAGAATAATAACGGTAGATGAATCATCCAAGTAGAAAACTGACAAGCTGAAAACATTTAAAATTTGCAAATGCTACTTGTAGCTCTAGAGAACATTTTTTTAAACACAGGAAAAAGCTGCCAGAATGCTGGCACTCTTCAATACAACCTCTGCTCTGATAAGACTCTCTTCCTGTTCCCACAGCAGACGTCAGGCATGTCTGGCTCGTCTGGCTCCTGAGCTCCCAAAATGTGGCTACTGCAACTAAGAATCCAAATTCTTCCATCTTTTTTAACATTAAATGAAACAGTTGCATGTAGCTAAGGGTTACTGTATTGAATAGTACAGGTTTAAAATACCAGGAAAACACTGAAGATGGAGTCTTGACTTAAAAATGGAATAATATTGGCAGGGATAATGAAATTTAAAAAGATAAATAAATGATGACATGACAATAATTCTGACATAAACGAAGGTTTCTCAGTCACTCTGCAGCAAGGAGAATCAGAGCACTGGCCCAGGAGCAGCCAGATGGGGCTTCTCCATTCTAACAGAGGCTGCTTCCAGAGAGGGTATGAGACCCTCGGACACAAGTAGCAGAAAGGTGAGACAGAACCAGCTTTCTAGGAAGTCACTGGCAATCTGTGTCAAGAGCGTTCATGTTCTTGCTTATGAAGTGGAGGTCTCAGTAGGAAAGTCAAAGAAAAATAATGACCTAAAGTAACGATCACAGTTGGGTGTGTGGTGCATATATGTAATCCCAGTGCTCAAGAGGCTGAGGCAAAAGGGTTATTGTGAGTTCTAGACCAGCCTGGGCCACGAAGTGAGCTCAAGGACAGCTTAAACTACATAGTGAGATCCTCTCTCTCTCAAAAAAAAAAAAAAAACAGGCCTGGTGAGATGGTTCAGAGGCCTAAAGCACCTGCTTAGGCAAGCTTAGGTAACCGCAGGAACCATGGTTTGATCCCTGGCACCACATGCTGTGCCAGCCCCATCCCCCAGGGCAGGCTGAGTCAGCTATAATAAATAAATAAATAAATAAATAAATAAATAAATAAATGTCGCTTTGTGTGGTAGAATTATGGATTTTTATTTTAATTTGTCCAGCTTCTATTGCTTCTCGGCCTTTTGGCTAAGATCAAGTGTCCAGCTTTCTAAAATTAACATATGAATTATCATTCTGATCAGGAAAAGTTACTCTTTTCCTAGATTTCTCAACTATCTACTGAACAGTAAAGTTTAAAAACTCTTCAAAGGCTCTCTCCACACTCCAGACACAGCCTCCTTGGGACTGCACTTGATGCAATCTGGTCCCCATCACAACCCTCACTCCACCTGACTAGTCTGACACTCCTTCTACCCTCCTGCCCAGGCCCTGTGCAGGGACCCTGCCCCTCAGAGGACCTCAAAGATGCAGGAGAACCCACCTTGCCCTGCCCCTCTCTATTCCTTCAGCAAACAGAGGTGCTCAGGGCCTGAGAAAGGCAGGCCCTCCCTGCTCCCTCCTTTCTCTTTCTGCCTCAGCTGCTAGAAGGTAGAGGGGGAGCAGGTATCTGTGTTGCCACTAGAAAGTGACATGACCAACCCACTGGGAAGACAGAGGAGGGGAAAGCTAGGCTTTCTGTCTCAGTGTGGAGCTGCCATAGCCACCTGACCTCTCCACAACTGACAGTGGACAGTACCACACTGGGAAGCTGGCAAACAGGCACCTCCTAGCCAAACGATCTGAAGTTTTAAGTACAAAAGTGAACGCACGGCTTTGGTCTCCAGACTCCTCCTCAGCAGCATGACGAAAGCTGTCTTCCCCATGTCTTCCTTGGCGGGCAGGCCCTTCTCCCACCACCTGACACACAGGGCCTGTATGGAGCTCCGCAACCTCCGCTCAGACTCTGGCAACGCGTACAAAATGCCTGCAGCAGAGCACAGGATTCATGAAATCCCACAGCACAGAGCACCACCCTGCAGGGCAGGGCAAGCAGATACCAGTCGGGCTAGTGTGTGTAGACTGACAACACAATGTTTAGTAAAAAAAACTGACTGACCACCAGTATAAAGAGAGTAGGGAACATACTGCTCAAATCTTTACACCCACTGCCACCCCGTTAACACGGAACCAGGTCAGGTGCACTGAACATGAGTTCACTACAATTCTCCTTCAGGGTGCTGGACTTGAATTTGGCTCAGCGGTGAAATATAGCAAAACTCGTACTGAATATACTCAGAGTTCAGCTGCACACAGTTGTACCTGCTTGCCTGGGGATGGCTCAGTACTACAGCTCTTGCTTTGCAGGCACAAGACCCTGGGTCTGAGCCCCCACACCACAAAAACAAACAAAATAAACCTCTAGTCGTGCATGCCTGTGATCCCAGCACCAGAAGGAGATGAGGTGGGAGCACGAGTAAAGTCACACGGAGGCAATTTAGTGCCACTGTCTTAAAAATAAAATAAAATAAAATAAAACTGCAAAGTTACATAACTTACAATTACCCACAAATATCTTCATGTCATATAAACACAGAACCCCTAACTAACTGGAATGTAGCAATAACCACATTAGCTCTAATCATCTTATCAAATCGGTATTTGGAGATGTGGAGATAAAACTGGTCATAAAATTCACAAAGTACTTGGGAAATATTTTTATCTTGACTAGGAGAAACATTTCAGGGGCCAGCGACATAGCTCAGTGGCACGGCACCTGCCTGGTAAGCGTGAGGTCCTGAGTTTGAGTGCCACTATGGGGGAGAGGGGACTTTTTAATAAGAGATTGTGTTTCAAGAATTCAGACTAAAATAACATAGTGAAGAGATATATAAATCTGATGCCAAGAACAAAAAGTTTATAGAGATACCAGCATGGTTATATACACTTATAATCCCAGAACTCTGGCAGGCTGAGGAGGGAGAATCACCACTTCAAGCCCAACCTGGGCAACTAGTGAGACCCAGTCTCACTGAAAAATTAAAACTGGGTGTGGTAGTACACACCTGTAATGCCAGCATTTGGGGGGAGAGGGGCATGGGCAGGAGGCTCACCATGAGTTTAAGGTCAGTCTGTACTATGTAATGAGACAAACAAGAGATAAAACTTCTTTTTAAAAATTAAACATTTGATGATTTAGCCCAGTGCAAAGGCCCTGCGCATGCCTCACTGTCAGAAGAAAAGCTCAATGAGAAAATCTGTGCCAAGTCAGCTAAATGTACTTGCAGAAATTTCTTAGAAATCATTCCTTAAAATAAAATTTATTTTACATCTATAAAATAATTTCATGTATTTTTTATAATCATATACCTTTCATTAATTCAGACTATTACATCTCTTAACTACCCCTCTACTCCCCACTTAAAAGCCTAACAAAGCCAAGTATGGTGGCATAGCCACCCACAAAATCCTAGCACTTGGGATGCTGGGCTAGAGGACCACCACAAGTTCTAGGCCAACCTGGGCTCCACACTAAGCTCAAGGCAAATCTGGACTATGCGGCAAGACTAAAAACCCAAACCTGACAAGCACCATGGGAATCACTAATTACTCCTTATATCATGTTCCTAACTATTAAAAACTAATGTCACATACTGTCAGTTAAACTGGCACTATCAGGTATAATAAACACCGGGAGACTGACAACCAGATACTGTCCTTCAGGCCAACTCTGGGTCATTGTCTTGTATGAAGAACCTGGAAACACAACAGTCAGGGCTCAGAACTGCATGTCTCCCTACTGAAATAGGTGGAGCCAGAACACACTGGGGTCCAGGAGGCCCCCAACCTGGGCTCCTCTGCAGCTGGAGTTTCAGAGCCTCACAGCAGAGCCGTGTTCACCCCAACTCTGCACCTACCCTTGGCCTCGCTCTGACAGCAGGGCCTCGTTTTCAGCCCCCTGCTGCTACCTGTGGCTGGCCAACGCAGATGCTCACCATTCAGTATTACAGCACACTCCAGCAGGGCCTCGTAGTTCTCATTTTCATTTATCACTGAGATAGAAGCCAGAATCACAGATGTAACTGCATGGATTATTTCTATGTTTTTTTCCTATGAATGAAAAAGCATGAGTAAATTAAAATCACCAATTTAAAACTCAATTTTTAAAAGAAATTGAAGTTATTAAATTTCTAAACTCAAGCCACTTGTAGCTTAAATAAAGCTTACTTTAAGAGTAAATTAAAGTTGAATGAAGTTCAGCTGTGCTAAAAGAACAGTGGCAGCAGATACTAGATTGATAAAGCTAAGGTTGGGAAGTGCAAAAAACTGCAATAAATAGAACATCTAGGATTCTCTGCTTGTAACTTCAAAATTTTTCATTTAAAACCCAACTATAAATAACAAACAACTTTTTTGCTGGGCACGGTAGCACATACCTATAGCCTATAATCCCAGTACTCAGGAGACTGAGGCAGGAGGCTTGCTGTGAGTTCAAGTCCAACCTGGACTACTTAATGAGACCCTGCCCCCAAACCATGAAGGGGTGGGGAGCAAGAGAGAGCGAGAGAAAGCTCTTTTAACATAGAAAATGGGAAATTTTTTGTTTCTGAAAGACAAATACCATTTTTGGACTTTGATCTATTTCCATATTATCTTCATCCTGGACTTTTACTATCTGCCATCCATCCACTGGGCTTTCTAGCAGCATTTCTGTTAATAAATTCTTCAGTCTTCGCCATAGTTCTTCTTTTTGTTTTCTTGACAATTCATCTAATAACTCATTTAGGCTAAAAGGATCAGAAGCATCTTTCTAAAAAATAAATACAAAAATCGGTTGCATCCTTTACAGAATGATATTGGAAAAAAAAAAATGAAATGTTATAAGTTCAAGAGTTTGGTTGTAGATTTCAAATACTATTATACAGAAAGTAAGTTAAAAATTTCGCCCACTTAGCAAAACCCTAAAATCAACTCAAATATTTACTTTCTCCAGGTCTATAATTAGGTTATAAAAGTTTGTGAGTCAAATAGTGACAACAACAACAAAAATAACATGGCCAAGCCTGCGGACACTTCTGTGGTACGACACCACATAATCTCTCAGCTTCCCTCTGCTTCTCCCTAGAGAGCTGTCTCACCCTTAGCCTAGGGAACTTCTCAAATAGCCCCAGCTATTCCCTGGACCCACTCCAAAGACCACCACATACGGTTTGACAGAACAGTTGCAGGTCATTGTCAAAGGGTATAGAATCCAGTTAAAGAGACTTTCTGTAGCCACACTGGGACAACCTGAGCACCCACCATTGTGGTGACAGGAAAGGAATGTACTTATAGAATAAAATAAGAATCGATGAGGTCCTACCAATAATAAATTAACCACAAAAACAAATCATTAGCACACTGGCACACTGTAGAATGCAATGAATAAATACAGAAGGAATGTGGAATTAAATATCAGTTTTACAGCCAACACAGTAATACTGCATTTGGGCAAGAATTATCAACGGATGTTAAAGTAAGCAAGTGGAAGTCTGCCGAGAAGCAGGGCGCGTACAGCGCCAACAGACCTCCCCAGACTGCTTATGATTCCAGAAGGAACAGAAGGCTCCCACTGGAGCCAGTGGACATCTCTACCCAGGCCCCAGTACTTGCTCCCCTTCAACAGAGCCACACTTGGAGCCCTACCAAACACAGTGCTCTCACCAAAGCACAGGCAATGGATCTAATCAGGTCACTCAACAGATACAAATGGAGGAGCCACACATGGGCCACCAGGACTCTTGAACCACAGGTGTCCCAAAAAGGACCTGAAGGAGAAGCCCTCCGCAATTAGACAGCACTAAGGAACATGTGACACTGGGTGCATCCTAGGTCAGGAAAAAGCACGAATGGAAAGGATGCTATCAGACCACGCAGAAATGTGAATCTGCACTGCAGGTAACTGTTATCTGCACGGGTAGACTCCTAGGTTTTGGGGATCTTCGTGTCCCAATGGAAGAACATCTTCGCAATTACTCCTTTACTGTTTCTGCTGCGAGCCTGTGCAGAGCCATAGGTCAGGCCCTACCTGTGCCAGCCCTGCTGGAGACCCAAGGCCCTTCACTGCTTCTGCTGCCATTTTCATTTTCACTCTCTTACTGATAGAAATCCGATCCTGCCTCACGGCTCCACTGACTACTCTTGCCTACTTCCGTGACAGCCAGCAGCCACTTCTTTTCCTCACTCCACTGTCCCCACTGCACACCTGACAGTCCCTCTCAGCTTGCCTCTCACCTGACGGGGCTCCAGGAAGTGCAGCTCTCATGGCCTGCAAGATCCTCAGAGCCCACCTGGCCACATCTGCTCAGCCTCTTCCTTCCTGGTGGTGCCTCAGCATCCTGCCTTCCCACAGCCTCCTCCTAATCTCAGCACTATTCAACAGATTTCTGTGCAAACACCACCCCTTGGGGCTGTCCACTGACACAGTCAGCACTCCTGACATTACACAATTGTCTACGTTTCTCTCCACACTGGGAGGGTGACTGCACTGTGCACGCGCTCTACTCCTATTCTCCAGGTGGCAGCTGCACCCCGAAGTCATATGAAATGCTTATCACAGGACTGAGCCTTCATGCACTGTGACCTCCTGTCACTACTCTTCATAGGGGACCAGGTACACAACAGAGCTAGTTCTGCTCTTGGAACATTTGTTTAGGAACACTTGGTTCCAATGCTATGAATTCATTGGAGAACAATGTGAGCAAAAGGCAAATTTCACCAGGGGCACCCCAAATGCACTGGGCTCCTGGCAGTTCACCCCTCCATTCCTAGGCCACAAACTGTGCACACCCCACTCACGGCCACCAAAACTGCTCCCCATAGACTCTAGCACCCCATCTTTCCCTCAGCTTCACTTTTCTTTTTCTTCTTTGTTCTCTCGTTCTCCTCCTCTTGCACAGGAAGACAGCGACACCACCCATTCTCACTTGCCTTTGCACGGCACCATCTCCAGTCTAGACTCCTCCCCTGCGCGTCGGACACACCTGTCCCTGTTTACCAGCCACAGCCTTGGGCGTGACCCACTGGCAACCACCCAGCAGCCCCAAAACGGAACCATCTTCTCCCTCAAACCTTCTTAGAGCCAGTCCCCTTTATCACCAACGAAAGTGCCACCACCTCTCCTCCCTGAGACCATTTGCTCCACCCCCATGTCCAGCCACCTACGAAGAGCTCACCCCCAGCGACCACTCCACAGAGGCTTGTGCTCCCTTCATGCTGGTCTTCATTCTGTAAAAAGGCAAAGAGGGCCTCCCTCTTCACTCTGTCCACACTTAGGCTCTACAGAACCTCTTCAGGCTCGAACAATCTGCCTTCTCCTGGTCAGGATTCCCTTAGCCACTTGGTCCTCTGACTGATTCACTTGTTTACTTTCCCTCTCTTAGCTCAACCCTCCTAATAGGAACACAGACGTTTTGCAATCTCGTTTTAAAAGAAGCACTGGTCCCTACGGTTTCAGCAAATAACTGCATTTCATGTGGTATAATGATTTTAGAACATGATTGTATATTAGCCATCAAGTGAAAAAGACTTACATCAAGTTGAACAAATTGCAAAAACTCTCCCACCAGCTCCTTAGATACCGCCTGTACAAATGTCTCCCGTTTTTCCATGAAGATGAAACTGTTTAAATGGCATTTGTCTTGTAAACCTAGTAGAGAAACACAATCATACAGGAACTTACACTTGCAAATGTATTTTTTTCTACAGATTTAATCTGGTAAAATAGCAAAGAACTGAAAAAGTCCTGTTATCACCCATAGTGGTGTGTTTCTAACAATAATCCAATCCATGAAAAATTATAATAACCTAAAAAATAATTTCATGGGTCGGGGATATAGCCTGCCTGGCAAACACAAAGTCCTGAGTCAAGTGCTGTAAAGAAAAATGAATAAATTAACTAAATTAAATGTAAAAAAAGTCATTACTGAGGATATTATCAACATACCAGTAATACAACATAACTGACTGTTAATAAGGTTACCAACTACAGAAAGAAAAGTCCAAATGGTCTCAGGAAGCTCACCTGTCCTTATGCAGTACCTCTGCTAGATGATGGCAGATCTGAGTTAATTCCACAGGAAAACAGGCGGACTCTATCCTAGCTGCTGAATTCTAAAACTCTCCCTCCTACAGTTTTCCCTCCTAGATCTCACCTTACTGTCATCTTGTTATTCAACCTAAGAACCTGTTATTCAAAGTAAGGACCCACAGAGGCCCTGAGTTCACCAGGGAGCTTGTTAGCCTGTGCAGAAAGTCCTCAACTTCGGTCCCCTCCCACCCCTGGAGACTAATGAGCTGGGTACACCCTTCTTCCAGCCGGAGTTCCCCCAGGAAATACTGCTTCATACTCACATCACCTGATGCTAGGCCTGCCTCGCTCAGAAGCCATCAACACAAACACACAGCAACAGCAAATGAGGGAACATATTTGTAATAGGACTTCCTCACCGTCAAAATAAGTAAAAACTTGCCCCATTATAAAGAGAGCTTTATGGAGAATTATGACAATAATCTCTCGGAGATCGGGAGTCATCGTAAAGATAGTCTTGGATTTTAATTTCCAAATTCGACCAAAAGAAAGCAGAAAATAAACGGATGACTCCCTCATCAGGAAGCCCGAGCTGTAACTCTGCCCGCCCAAGAAAGAGCGAGGCGAGAGTGGGCAGCAAGTGCTGAGTAACAGCAACAGCGGCTTGTCCATTTCTGGCCTTAGAAGAGCAAAGGACAGTCCGACGGGGCGCAGCGAGGCCACGGCTGGCAGGTGGGCTGGCAGGCTGGGGCCGCTCCCTTCCCTCGCTCCGGCCGCCTTGCTCGCTGCGCCCAGGCGCACTCTCGGCGTTCTACGGAGCACGTAACGACTGCTTCCGTTAGACTAACCAACGCCTGCCGCGCTTCTGACTTCTCTTCTCGCAGTGACCACGGCCATCTCGAGGCGCAGCGCTGCCCCTCTAACCCTCGCCCTTGCAGCCAGGCAGCGGGCACCTCGCCCCGCGGCCTGCCATCCGGCGGGCGCCGAGCGCCTCACGCAGCACAAGGAGGCTGCTCAGCAGACCCCTGCCACCTTCTCCTCACCCGCGAGTGCCAACGGCCGGACGGTCCGCAGCTCAGCTCCCGGCTCCGCCTGGGCTCCGGTCCGTGGCAGTTCCGGCTCGCGCAGGGGTCCTGCCCGGGTCCCACCCTGGGTTCCTTGCAGAGCACTGGCTCAGGCCTCTCGCGCTTGCAGCCCGTCCGTCGCGACCCGTCCTGTCAGCACACCTTGGGTCGAGGGAGGCCCCACAGGAGAGGCCCGGGAGCCCCGCTGCCCAGGTGCGTCCTGCCCGCCTCCCCGCCGCGCCAGACCCCACAGGGAACCCACCGGGCTGGCTCTGCGCGCTCACCTCCTCCGGAACCCACCGTTTCCCGCGCTCGGACCGGATTCAAACACGCCCGCCCGCGCCAGCACCGAGCCCGCCCTCCCGGGCGTCACCACTGGAGCCCTCGCGAGATCTCGCGCGGCGTTCCGCCTCGCCGGTCGGCGCCCCGCCCCGAAGCCCGAGCCCCGCCCCTGGGCGTGGCCTCCGGGCTAGCGTTTTGCTGCTGGGTAGTCCTTCCCGGCAGAGAGTACTTACTTAACGGCTCGTGTGCGCCCCGCCTTCACGGACAGAGGCGAGGTCAAGGGAATGGGAGAGGAGAAGAGCGGGGAGAAAGAGAGTGGAGACCAGAAGTGGAGAAGGAAGAGGCGGAGAGGAAAGGAAGGAGGGAGAACTGGGGAGCCGGAGGGGCGGGAGGGGAGCAGGGAGAAAAGGCGGGAACGGGGTGCTGAGGTGGGGAGGAGGAGCTGAGCTGTAGTGGCTGGGAGGGAGTGACGGAGGGAGGAGCTGTCGGGAGGGAGGTGGGGAGGAGGGAGGAGCTGTCAGGGGAGCAAGATGGGACAAAGAGAAGCTGTCAGGGAAGAAGGGAGGGGGAGGGGCTATCAGGAGGAAGGAGGAGAGGAGCCGTGGGGAGGAGGGATGGGAGGAGGGACGGGAGGAGGGAGGAGTGAAATCTGTCGGGAAGAAGAAGGGGAGGGGGAGGAGGAGGGCGAGAGGAAGGCCAATCAGAGGGCTGCAGCAAGGCTACAAGAGTGCCCCAATCACTGCGCTGTCACCGTTTTTTCTTAATTTTTGCCAACAGATCAGTTGGCTGGGCTTTCTCAGCTTTTGTTGGAAGCAAAGCCTTAGAAGCATGGTCACTTAGGGTCTTTCACTTTCTTGGCAGTTGAAGACCAACTGTATGTGTGATACCTGTTCTTCCATTTGAAAGTCCGTATGACAGTGCAGCATTTTACAATGGAAACTTTTGTTGTCAGAGCTGGAGATTTTTGTCAAACCCTGGACAGGTAATGTAAAGAGATTTAATAGAAAACATGCTAAAAGGTCCAGTTGCAGAACGGACCTCCCTGTCAAGCCCAGTCACAGGAGCTGCTGAAAACCATGGAGGATGTGAACTGGGCAAGGGAGTGATGCCCTGCCCTGGCTCAGCCAGGCGAGCCCGGGGGTTGCCCCACGACTGCGTTGGGAGCAGGACCTCACAGGGCCCTTCCCAGCGTGCCCCCTCCTGCGCCTGCCAGGCAGTGTCAGGTGGGTGGCACCCACAGCCTCACCGAGGGAGCCGATAGACTTCTCCTCGTGATTCGCCCCGTCTGAGGGATTCCGCCATAGCACCGAACAGACCAGCACTGCATCCTCCAATGCCCGGTCCCACAGGTGAAGAGAAGCCCGAACGGTGAGGGTGGCACCACTAGAAAGGCTTGGCCGCGGACTGAGCTCGAGATCCTAGCCTTCCTGGGCCATGTCCCTCACGCTGACCTGTGTCCCACGGCGCCCCCACTCCATTCCAACCCCCAGCTGCCTACACCTCCCAGCAAACAAACACACTGAGAAACCGCAGATGTGGCTAATAAGAAAGATTTGCCCAGTTAAAAGTGAATCCATGGTAAGCCAGGCGTGGTGGCGCACGCCTGTAATCCCAGCACTTGGGAGGCTGAGGCAGGAGGATCAGTACGAGTTTGAGACCAGCCTGGGCTACAAAAGTGAGCTCAAGGCCAGCCTGAGCTGCATAATGAGACCCTGTCTCAAAAACGAAAAAAAAAAAGTGGACCCATGGCAAGGAGCTAAAACGCCAGCCGGCACCAGAAGGGGATCGGATTTGCCCAACGCTGTTGAGGGTGACACTGATGTCTTTGATAATGGGCCAAGTGTGAAGTTCACGACTTTTTAGAGTTGTTTTCAGTGCTGGGACTGCACTCAGAGCCTCATGCTGAGCTGCATCCCCAGCCCCACCCACCCTCTTTTTTCCTGAAACAGGGTCTTGCTAAGTTACTGAATTGCCCAGGCAGGGCTTCAGCTTTTGATCCTCTGGCTTCAGCCTCCAGAGTGTTGGGATTACAGGTGTACACCACTGTGTCCAGTTGGAAGTTCTTTCGAATCATACACACTCCAAGGTTGAAATCCAAGTGTTCCCAGGGGGATCTCCTGAAGCCTGACAGCAGACACGCAGCTCTCCCTACCAAAGGAGACCAAAGGATCGTCACTTCTCAAAATCCTTCCAGCAGCCATCCAGATAGCGCAGTGGACTAAAGCACCTGCTTAGGCAGACGCAGGGACCAGGGTTTGATCCCTAGCATGCTGTGCCCGCAACCCCTCCACGCCCCCAATGCTGAGATGGCGATTGAGACTGGGCATGGTGGTATGCCCCTGTGGTCCCAGCGCTTGGGAGGCTGAAAATAGAATCACTATGAGTCCAGTCTGCGTAGTGAGACTCCATAGACCCTATACTAAATACATTAAAAAAAAAAAAAAAAAAAAAAGTTGGGCTAAACTACTATAAAATTGAATAAAAACAAAACAAAACTATTTTTTTTTTAAAAAATCCTTCCAGTAGTCTTTCTGCCTAAATAAGCAAATGCAATGTACTTTAATCACAATTCTTGCAGCTAGAAGAGTGAGCTGAGGACACGCACACTAGGCCAGAACCTTAGAGTGCAGAGGCTGCCCGGCTGCCCTTCCCTAGGGACACGGAGCTGCACAGCCCAGCCCAGCCCAACAGAGCCACTGATTCCAAGAAGGGCTTGAGGGGCAGGGCTGAGCAGGAGCCATTTGCGTGAACCTTTCTGTCCTTGTTAGGGTTTTATGCAACGCCATCTATAAAAGGAAACTGGAAATTGAAAAATGTGAGTGTAACCCCTAAAGTCCAAGAATTAGAGAACATAATGTATGCCTGCAGGTAGCAAATGCCCAAACAAACCAATTACTCTGCAGAAGGAGTGTGCGCTAGTAACATCTTAAGAGAAGAAAAAGATGGTAAGCTTGAGGCCCATCTTGATGGCCCTGCAGCTGGCCAAGGGCACTGCAGGACTCCTGACTCAGGAGACCCTGGTGAAGGCACAGAGCCGACAGCTGGGCAGCGAGGCTCAGTGCCCCCAGTGGCCAGAGCAGAGCCTTCTGTCTTCTTCCTGGGCTCTCCAGAAAGGCACCTGAAGAGACAAAGTAATGGAGGGTGCTGGGGCTTCGGGGGGTGGGGCGCCCTGGCAGAACTCAGGCAGCACCTGGAGCTCTGGGGCTTCCTCAGTGAATAGCCCTAAGGAGAGCGAGACAGGAAGAGCCTTGGAGGATGTGGGTTGTGTGGGCTGCACACAGGAATCCTGAACGCAGAGTTTTTTCCTGAGCTATTAAGTTTGACTAGGATCCAGCTGGGCTGCATGCTGGACACTGATGCAAAAGGAGAGAGAAGCCTGGTGTAGTCCGTAGGTAATCCCAGCACGGGGTAGGCTGAGGCAGGAGGATTGCTGCAAGTTTGGGCCAGCCTGGGCTACTTAATGAGCTCAAGGCTAGCCCGAATTACAGAGCGAGACCCTGTCTCAAATAAACAAAGACCTGGGAAGCAGAAATGAGTGGTGGGCGTCTAGGTACTGCTGACAACCCTGTGTCCCAGAATGGTCTGTGAGGTGGAGCCCCACGCCTTGGAGAGGAAGGGTCTGTGCAGCATTGTCCCTGCAGCCTGGACAGAACAGGACCACAAGGCCCCCAGAGCTCATCTGTGTGACCAAAAGGCCATCAACAGACAATAGACCTTCAAGGTAATAGTATTTCACTGTAAAAACAAGGACCAAGGAAGATATCTGTCTGCACCACATGTCGGTCCATCATGCTGCATGAGACAAGCTTCCTCCAAGGGCCACAGGGCTTGTGACCCCAACTGAGATGCATCTGGAGAGACAACAGGCAGCTAGGCATGGCCAGGCTAGAGGGAGGGAGAAAGGAGAGTGATGGTAATGGTTACGCTGGGGACCACAAAGTACAAGTTGAGTCTAAGGGACATCTGTGCGTGTCCTTGTTCTGCTCTTTTTTTTTTTTTTTTAAATTTTTTTGCTTATTTATTTATTTGTTTGCTTGTTGTGTTTGTTTGTTTCTTTATTTATTCATTTTGTGGCTGGCTCAGCCTGACCTGGTGGTGGCGCTGGCGCAGCATGTGGTGCCGGGGATCGAACTGCAGTCCCTGCAGTTGCCTGAGCCCTCCTAAGCAGGCGCTTTAGACCACTGAACCATCTCGCCGGCCCTTGTTCTGCTCTTTGAGCCAGACAGGAACGTGGAAACTCTTTTCTGGTCCCAGCTGGAAGCCCTTGGCCTGGTGCCAGGAGCTCACAGGACGAGCAAAGCCTGCTGGAGACAAAGACATCTGGAGAGAGCACGCTTTTCTCATCACCCATCTCTGCTGCAAGAATGCTTTCTCCTTCCTTGGCCACTGTGACTCCCATTGCTGTTCCCAGAAATGCCCTCTGCTCTTCCCCACGAACCTTGACTCCAGTGTAATGAATGGTTCTGGTGCTCGTGGCCTTTTGTCCCCAGATCCCTGCCTGCTCCTCTGTTTGGTCTTTTGCATTCTTCCTGCTGTGCACTAGTGACACTTGGCAGGAGATTCGGGGAGTCACTGCAGTTCCCCAAAAACTAGCATCATGGAAAGGCTCTCCAATAGTTGTGAGGCTTGGAAGATGAAGATTATCTAAAATGAGTGGTGAGCCAGCGTGGTGGCGCACACCTGTAATCCCAGCACTTGGGAGGCTGAGGCAGGAGGATTGACGTAAGTTCGAGATCAGCCTGGGCTATAAAAGTGAGCTCAAGGCCAGCCTGAACTGCATAGCAAGACTCTGTCTCAAAAAGACAAAAATAAAATGAGTGTTGAACACTACATAATCTGAGCATTCCTAAAACGACTCAGGTGTATACTTTTTCCTGTGTGTGTGTGTGTGGTGGGGGGGGGGGGGGTTGGGGATTTAACCTGGAGCCTTCACACTGAACTACATCCCCATCTCATTTTTTTAAATTTTGACACAAGATCTTGCAAGTCACTAAGTTGCCCAGGCTGGGATTGAATTTGAGATTGTCCTGCCTCAGCCTTCCAGAGTGCTGGGATTACAGGCATATAGGGATACTTTTCCAAGTTTTATGGCCTAAAATGCTATTTCAATATAAAATTCTGCTACAAAATTATATACCAGCAAATGTGTAGAAGCTCAGGAATGGGTAAGAGAAGCTGCTCCTAAGACAGTGCCCACAGTGCCCACAATGTCCAGGGCACTGGGTGCCACCAGGGGCTGGCATCTGAGTGGGTCCAGCCGGGCCTAGGGGGGCATTTTGAGGTAGCAACACTGGAGCAGAGCTGTCCGCCTTGAATGCACATTAGAATCACTGAGTTCAGAGGATGAACTTAGCCATCAGAGGGCACCACGGTGTGGAGCACTACCTGAACCGCACCCTTGAAAGAGTCAACTGTCTCCATTTTGGCTGTGCCTGGCTATTTCCATGCATCGCTATGTACAGAGCTGCCTAGGACTTCGCCTTAGCCCTTCAACTGGCGTTAGGCGATGCATGTGCTCTAGTCGAGGTGCTGGTGGGAGTCTCCAAAGACAGCACGTGTGTTTCCCTGATAACCCACGCCTGCTGCTCTTTAATATGAACCAGGTCAAGACATCAGGAAGAGCCACTGCTCCACGCTGTCGCCTGGGATTGAGCCTTGAGATAGAGGCTATGACTTCTGGGCTTGAAAGATCACACATCAGAGCTGAAGCACTGGATCCCAAAACATTAGATAGTATCTCACTAGTACAATGCAAATCACTTTTTTTGCATACTCTTCCCTCTGCATATGACAGTGGTAAATACAGGCCTCCTTCCTAGCTCAGCTCACAGCACTCAGCTACTTCCTGCAATTTCAGTCATTCATCCTCAAGCCACTCCTCCATGACTGAATAAAATCCAGATTGAGCTCTGGGTTGAGGCCTTAGTTCCGGGTAGCCATCACCATGGCTGGACTTAGGACCCCTTGGTTCCCCATAACTATAAATCTGCCCCAGTGTCTTTATTCTTGCCGTGGGTTGCACTAGAAGTGGTAGATTGGAATTAACTTGATCAGAGTCCAATAACTTATCCACGAGATTACAAATATAAACTTCCTAGATCGAGATGAGGACTAGGAAGGGCTCTCCACACCACAGCAAGAAGCCCTGCATGTGCGTTGGAGGCGGCTGATATGTGGAGGGTGCCCCTCAGAGAGGGGCGGCAGACACAAATGCTGCAACTAGCCCAGAGGTGGAGCGTCCCCAGTGGTCCTCCCCCAGCTACTGGCTGATCTTTTAGCAGCCAGAGCTTTTTAGCACTGCAGAACACAGAAGCTCAAGGATCACAAGAATAAACCATGCACACGCACTTAAGCAAATCCCTTACTGTGTGTGTCCGCACTGGCAGCTCTCCACTGAGGCCCCAGGTGCTCCTTCACCAGGAAGGTGACAGCATAGCAGTGACACACGGAGAGCTCTGTCTCTGTCCTGGAACTGAGCCATCTCTGTTGTGAGCTCTGGTTGGTTTCCTTTCTTCCTTGAAAAACAGGGTAAGTGCAAAGTTTGGATGAAATCTGACATAATGCGCAGCTGATAAAGTTTAATGATGGAGCACACAAGGGAGCTCTAGCAACACATTCCAATGGTCAGTCAGACATTTCGGTAAAACCTGCAAAGAAAGAGACTTCTGTTCGCTTTCCCTGCACCCGTGCTCCCCAGCATGGCAGAGCTGGGGTGTACCTGGTTCCAGCTTACTGGGCACGGTGGCCCCCAAAGGGTGACCTTGCTTGCCATGCTAATGTGGAGGCTGCCTTGTCCCTGGTGCCTGGTTTCCCAAGTCTGTCAGGTGGCAGTTGATTAGTAAAATGTTATGATCAAATGGAAACTTGGGGGCTGGGGAGATGGCTCAGCAGTCTAGGCATCTGCCTGGCAAGCACAATGGCCCAGGCTCAATCCCCAGGACCATGAAACTTGGCAGTGGCACATGCCTATAATCCTAGTGCTGGGAAGGCTGAGACAGGAGGATCACTGTGAGTCTGAACTGTGTAGCAAGGCCCTGTAGCAAATAAAAGATTTTTTAAAAAATGGAAACTCGGACAATATGACACTTACCTTAAGCTATAAGTGAAAGTTTACTCAAAATGGACTGGACATACAATTAAAGCAAGAACTATATGGGGATCACCCACTTGGGACCGCCCCTCCTGTCCCTCTCTTGGATAGGAGCTTTCTTTCCCCTAATAAATATATTCTGCTCATAAAAAAGCAAGAACTATAAAAGCTGTATAAATTTCCTCCTCCCCTTTCTCTTCCTTGTTCCCTACTTCCTTCCCTTCCTTGTTCTTCTTTTCTTTTAAACAAAGCACGTATTAGCCCATCTGACATTACTGTAATAAAATACCTGAGCCTGGGTGACTTTATAAGGAAAAGCAGCTTATGTAGTTCACAGCCCTGTGTCAGTGATGGCCGTGCTGGATATCACATGCTAAGAGGCCAGGAGCACCTCTGCTTTCTGCTCACTTCCATTTCCTCTTTTCTTTTCTGAGACAAGATCTCACTATGCAATTCAGGCTGGCCTTGAACTCACATTGTGAGCTGATCTCCAGCCTCAGCCTCCTAGTGCTGAGATTATAGGTGTATGCCATTTTAAAAGCTTTTTCCTTTTTCTTTCACTTTTTTTTGAGACCAGGCCCCCATTTGCGATACTCCTGCCTTAGCCTCCCTGTGTACTGGAATTACAGATAGGGAGCACTGTACCTGGCTTGTCCTTCTTCTTATAAAACCGCTGCGTCCAGTTGTGGGGCTCTTACTGGACCCTCCATGTACACTCTAGCACCAGCAAACACACATGTTTGTGTGCACAAGCACTTGACCATGAAGTCAGAGGCATCCCTGAGGCCATCCAGTCTGCCTTGCTCATAGCAGGTATAGAAAGTGCTGAGTCAATCAAAAGCAGGGACTTAGAGTGCATATTCTGAGAAACTCGACACCACACTGGTCCACATTCTTAAATCAAGGGAGGCAGAGTGCATCGCAAAAAGTTCCCCAAAGCCATTTCCTACAGTGACTGGAAGAATGAAAAGGATTTACAATGCTGTCTCTTCTTTAAAATGTACTATTTTATACCGTTTTTCTTCTTCGGTACCAGGAATCATATTCAGGACCTCGCATTTGCTAGGCAGATGCTGTGCCACTGAGGTATATCCCCAGTCCTCCAGTCCTGAGTCATTGTTGATAGGACAGCATTTACTTATTCAGGATTTTTTTTTTTTTTTTTTTTTAGGGAAGGGTCTACAGGGTGTTCATGGTCTCACTACTAAGTCAGACTTGTAGTGATCTACCTGTTATTCAGGAAATTTTGATGAGAGATTTTTAATGACTATTTTTTTTTTGTCTTTTTGAGACAGGGTCTTGCTATGCAGTTCAGGCTGGCCTTGAGCTCTCTTTTGTAGCCCAGGCTGGTCTCGAACTTGCACGAATCCTCCTGCCTCTGCCTCCCAAGTGCTGGGATTATAGGCGTGTGCCACCATGCCCAGCCCTTTAATGACTATCTTGAGGCAGGTTTTCAGAAGAATTATTGCATAATAAGTGATTCAAGAAGTTTCAGCACTTTAAGCTAAAGTTTTCATAAATAAAAAGCTTAGCTAGAGAGGTGAAGCTCCTTGCAAAACCATGGCCAAGTGCAAGGGAGTCTCAGGCAAAACAAGGTTCTCTGGTCCTGAGCATTTGTTAGAAAAGCATCTGGCACGCTGTAGGGATCCGATGGTCTTACTGCAAATGGTTCAACCTGGGGAGACACCGTGGTAGGAATGAGAAAGACAGATAAGATAAAAAGCTGGGCTAGGTGGTCGCCAGTCTGCCTGATGGGCGAGACTAACTCAATGCACACAAAAACAATGCTTCATTTACACTTCTGCAAAGCTTGTGTCACATGACACAAGGCTGCCCAGTGACCAATAGCTGGCCTGAACCAGACAGGACATTTTTCTCAGCACGGGGGTAGCTTGCCTGCTCCAGGCATGGAGGTCCACTCCCACCTACACGCACTTGATCCATTTCCTGGTTTCCTGTGGCTCCCAGCCGTGGGTGAGGTGGGGCCCTGCAGGGCAGAGGTGTGGTGGAGCGTAGCCTCACCAGAGAAGCGCTGCGAGGCAGCCCCACAGCCCTCGGCACGGTAGGCGAGAGCGAGTGAGCTGGGAGGACCTTCTCCCCGACAGCAGCTCAGCTTTCGTTCCAGCAGTGCGCCTGGTGTCCGTGTCCTGTGTATCATGCTGCTTTGCATGTCTTCTGTATCACCTACACGTGTTGCTGTGTGACATGACTGCTGGCCATACCATTATATTCTTTCTGTGTGCACTGTATATGGTTTATGGTGATTGTGTGTATTGTGTATTATTTGCTGTGTTGTGTGCATATTGTGTCTAGTACATTGCATCTATGCATGCATGTGATTTGTTGTGTCGTGTGTGGTGTGTACTGCATTTATGCTGGATGCTGTCCATGTACTTGCTGTGTATTGTGTATGTTGTCATGGGCATGGTGTGCCATGTGCATTGTGTGGAGTGTATTGTGCATGTTGTGTGATATTTTTGTGGTGTACATCTGTACCGTCTTACTGGGTGTCACATGCTGTATACGTGTAATGTACATCCTGTCACGTGCTGCAGTTATGCTGTGGGTGGGGTCTGTGTTGAATTGTGTGCACTGTCCATGTGTTATATATCATGTCATACGTGCAGCATAGGGGGTGTGTGCTGCATTATACTTCAACACGTGATTGCGCTTGCCAGGCAGGCTCTCATGCCGCTGAGCTATCTTCCTGGCTGTGTGTGCTGTAACTTTGTGTTGTCACACTATAAATCTACTCTCCATGACGAGTGACCTTGGCACCAGTGCACATGTAGGAGCTGCTGGTAGCCCAGCAGCCAGAGGTTTTCCAGGAGAAGCGGGGCCAGACCGGGCTGTGAGGGTGGGGAGGGGCTTTCTCCCTGTGCTGTGCCTCTGTCCCACCTTCAGGTTTGTGGTAGTTGATACATTGTGCCAACTT